>VXBB01010706.1:0-10095 GCA_013399915.1 Illadopsis cleaveri
GGGATCCTTGACCCAGGACTCAGCTGTAAATCAGGTATCTGTAAGAGAGCCAGGCCCCCTTTCCCTCTGGGAGCGGCTTTTAATGAATATAAGGGAGAGGTTTGTCCACAAAGTGCAGGAGCACCATCATACAATGGACTGGAAGACCTTTGAGGAGGGGCTCCAAAGGCTGAGAGAAGTGGCAGTATTGGAGGTACTCTTTGGGAGGAGTGGACAGCATGATAATGACCCCGACAAGGTTAGATGCACAGCGCAAATGTTGTGGAATCTGGCAACTAAAGGGCCATCTGAATACACCACCTTCATTGCCACAATTAATCCTGATACCAGTCGAGAGACAGCGGGTTCTGTCGCCAACAAGCTCAGAAATTATGAGAGTATGATCAGTGGCCCAATGCAGGCTCAGGTCTCTGCCGTGGTTAAGGAACTCAAAGAGGAGATAAGGGAGGTGAGGGAGGAGATGAGAAGGAACAGTTACCATGTGGCACCAGTGCGAGTCATGGCTATAGAAAATAGGAATTTGTTAGATAATCTGACTTGGCAAGTAAGGAAACTATCTGAAGCCACAGAAAGGGGATTTCAAATTATGAATAAACAAATACAGGCAAACACTAGATTTACATTACAAAACAGACTGGTTAGATTTATTGTTGGCCAAAGAACAAGGGCTTTGTGGGTATTTAAAATTGGATAGAGAACACTGTTATGTACACATTCCAAATGTAACAGATCTCCAAAAACAACTTGACAGAATGCGGCAAATTGCTGAAGATAGCAAGGCTGTCCAAAAGGCCTCTGAAACTAATTGGCTCAATAAAATTCTTCAAGGAATAGGGGGATAGTCCCTGAGAGGATGGCTGGCTGGAATACTGGAAACCATCATAATTGTAGTACTTATTGTAGTGATTACCAGTGCTATTAGCTGAGTTCATAAAATAATCAATTGTGATCTTAAGAAAATGTATACAACTCTAGATAGAAATCAAATTGAAACTTATGAAATGACCTTGAGGAAATTAAGAAGTTTCAAAAGGGGGAATTGATACCAAAAGGGTTAATTCAATTTTTACTGTGCCCGTGAAACTTTAACAGAGAAACAAGGCCTGGGAAAGCTACTTTTCATCATGGACAGTTTGAAGATAAGAAGACATCTAGCCCAAGAATGCAGTGATAAACAAAACAAAGGACTGAGTCTCTGGGAACTTGGGGAAGAATTTATGGTAATGGGTGAATTGTACTGTGCATCTACTATGCATGTAGCAACTGTATATAAGTAACCCTCTTGTAGAATCATGTGTCCATGTTAGGTTAGAATCTCCTGCATGCACCTCAGGCCTGAATAAATGATGCCCTCTTTAACACAACTTCAGTGTTGGAGAGTCTGATTCCAATATTTCAGACATTTGGTCACATGGGGGACGATGGTCAAAATAGAAATATGGGAAGGCCTGGCAGATTGATTGCATCACACTCCTGCAGACTGAAACACAGGACTCCTTTAACATAAGCACCTTAATATAAAGTCTAGATTGATAAAAGTTAAGTGTTTAGCTGCTATACTTAATCGCAACTGCTTCTGCAGAATCAGCTGCTTTTGCAAGACAAGAAGCCTAGCCCTCGAAGGGGCTATGAAGATAAGAGAATACTAGATGCTATGCCTAACTCTAACTGCTTTTGAAAAAAAAAAAACAAACCCAAATCCGAGTGGACTAAGATGATAAGAAAAAGGAATGCGAGCAAATGTGTCCAACCACTTTTCTGCAGAACAAGGGCTTAGCCTTAGAAGGAAGAAGCATGCTAACTGCTGTTTTAATGACAAATGGGAGAGCTGTCACAAAGGGTAGAAAAAAATGCATTTTTGATATGTAATAGAGAATAGGAACATAATCAATACACAATTATAGATTAAATATAACTAATACAGCCACAAAGTGTATAATAGTAAAATTGTGTGTGTATTAGCAAAATAGGTGTGTGATGAATGTATTAGATAAGAATAGCTTGCCATGTTTGTAACCCGAAGATAAGGAAACCACAAGTTATGCAAGACCCTAACCCTTATGACTGTAACTTTTAGATAAATGAACAGAACAAGGGCAGATGCTGAACTTGTAAACGTATAACATCTGTAACCTCTGTAAGATGAGCATGGTGGACATGCACATGGAGATGTGGTGTTAACCCCTGCATGCTGCATGCTCCCTCCCAGCTGGGCCAATAAAGGTGTGCTTTACAGTACTTTACTGTGGAGTAGATTCCTTTGAATCAAGACCCACCAAGGCAAGCACTACATGCTAATGATGGTGGAGACAACCACTGGATGGCTGAAGTCCTACCCTATGCCTCACGCCACTGCCTAGATCACAATCCTGGGCCTTGGAAAGCAAGTCCTGTAGCAACATGGCACCCCAGAAAGAATTGAGTTGGACAATGGGACTCATTTCAAAAACAATCTCATAGACACCTGGACCAGAGAACATGGTATTGAGTGAGTCTACCATATTCCCTATCATGCACCAGCCTCTGGGAAAATTGAATGGCACAATGGACTGTTAAAAACCACATTGAAAGCAATGGGTGGTGGGACCGTCAAACATTGGGATCTACATTTAACAAAGGTCACCTGGTTAAATGCCCAAGGGTCTACTACTAGAGCTGGCCCTGCTCAGTCAGAACCCTTATGTACTATAGATAAAGTCCCTGTGATGCATATTAGAAATATGTTAGGAAAACCAGTTTGGATTAGCTCTGCCTCAGGCAACAACAAACCCATCCCTGGGATTTTTTGCTCACAGACCTGGGTGTATTTGGTGGGTAATGCAGAGGGACAGAGAAACATGATGTGTACCTCAAGGGATTTTGATTTTGGGTGAGAGCCATCTGTAATGTTGAATTGCCTATATAATACTGGTTGCTGAATGATCCTGCCACTCTTATGTCATAAATACCCTGGACAATGAATATGTACTGCTCCAGTAACACTAATCATGGACTAAAATGAACTCACCAAACATCTTGGGGGGACAGTCAGTGACTACTGAAATAATATCCGTGCTTGTGTATAGTTATGTGTATGTATATGTATATGTATATGTATATGTATATGTATATGTATATGGTTGAAAGGAAGTCCCAGAGCCGGAGCTGAAATGAGAGCTTTCTTTAGCTGGTGAAAGGCTCATGTGGCCTCTTTTGTCCACTGGAGGTCTCTGTCTCCATTTGTAATAAGCGCATACAGAGGTTTTACCAGCAACCCATAGTTGTATATCCATAACCTACATAATCTAGTCATTCCTAAAAAGGTTTGCAGCTCTTTTATTGTCTTGGGTTTGGGGGTTTGACATATCGTTTCTTTATGATCTTTCCCTAGCATTTTGTTTCTTTATGATCTTGCCCTAGCGTTTGTTGTCCAGCACTGACCTCATAACCCAGCTAGATCATTTTCTGCTTTACCACTTGGGCCTTTTTCTTCGATACCTTGTAGCCCTGGAGTCTTAGAAAGTTTAAAAGGCTTACCGTCCATGCTACACGTTTCTTTTGTCCTGGTGGCTATGAGAAGGTCATTTATATACTGCAAAACCTTCCTTTTTCTGATGTCGCTTCCCAGTATTCTAAGTCTTTTGCAAGTTGTTCTCTGAACAAGGTGGGTGAGTTCTTGAACCCCTGAAGCAGAACTGTCTATATGAGCTGGGTTTTGCGCCCACTTTTAAGGTTTTCCTATTCAAATGCAAAAATTTTCTGGCTGGCTTCATGGAGAGGGAGGCAAAAGAAGACATCTTTCAAATCTAAAATGGTAAACCAAATTAACTCTGGTGTTAGGCATGTTAACAAAGTATATGGGTTTGCTACCATAAGATAGAGATCCTCAGTTATCTTGTTGACAGCTCGTAGATCTTGCACTATTCAATATGACCCATCAGGTTTTCGAACTGGCAAAATGAGAGTGTTAATGTCAGATTGACACTCTTTCAGCAATCCTAATTGTAAAAAAGTTTCAATTATCGGGCTAATTCCTTCCCTATCTTCTTTTTTTTCAATGGGGATTGCTTGAGTCTAACTGGTTTTTTTCTTTCCTTAAGTTTAATTTGTATAGAAGGTGCGTTTTTCGCCCTCCCCTGGTACGTTGGAAGCCCACACNTAATCTAGTCATTCCTAAAAAGGTTTGCAGCTCTTTTATTGTCTTGGGTTTGGGGGTTTGACATATCGTTTCTTTATGATCTTTCCCTAGCATTTTGTTTCTTTATGATCTTGCCCTAGCGTTTGTTGTCCAGCACTGACCTCATAACCCAGCTAGATCATTTTCTGCTTTACCACTTGGGCCTTTTTCTTCGATACCTTGTAGCCCTGGAGTCTTAGAAAGTTTAAAAGGCTTACCGTCCATGCTACACGTTTCTTTTGTCCTGGTGGCTATGAGAAGGTCATTTATATACTGCAAAACCTTCCTTTTTCTGATGTCGCTTCCCAGTATTCTAAGTCTTTTGCAAGTTGTTCTCTGAACAAGGTGGGTGAGTTCTTGAACCCCTGAAGCAGAACTGTCTATATGAGCTGGGTTTTGCGCCCACTTTTAAGGTTTTCCTATTCAAATGCAAAAATTTTCTGGCTGGCTTCATGGAGAGGGAGGCAAAAGAAGACATCTTTCAAATCTAAAATGGTAAACCAAATTAACTCTGGTGTTAGGCATGTTAACAAAGTATATGGGTTTGCTACCATAAGATAGAGATCCTCAGTTATCTTGTTGACAGCTCGTAGATCTTGCACTATTCAATATGACCCATCAGGTTTTCGAACTGGCAAAATGAGAGTGTTAATGTCAGATTGACACTCTTTCAGCAATCCTAATTGTAAAAAAGTTTCAATTATCGGGCTAATTCCTTCCCTATCTTCTTTTTTTTCAATGGGGATTGCTTGAGTCTAACTGGTTTTTTTCTTTCCTTAAGTTTAATTTGTATAGAAGGTGCGTTTTTCGCCCTCCCCTGGTACGTTGGAAGCCCACACTCCAGGAAAAACCTGATTAATTATTTCTTCACTAATTTCCTCTTTAATTTCCATAGCTGTTAACATTAAGCTCAACACTTCCACATATTGTTCATCGTTTACCTCCAGAGTAATTTCCCCATTTTTAAAGGTAATGATTGGTTGTAACTGTTTTAATAGATCTCTACCCAAAAGTGATTGCAGTGATTTGGGCATATATAGAAACCTATGAATGCCCCACTGCTTGTATTTTAAGGATTTACAAAAATATACCTATTCAGACTGGCCAGTTGCCCCTTGAACCACAACATAATCTTTTCCCACAGGCACAAAAGCTTTGTTTAAAACTGAATACGTCACTTCCGTGACAACTAAAAATTTCAGCTCTTTCCCTTCTTTTCCCAGCTTCATTTTTATAACCAGTGGATCCGCTGGGGTGGAATCCTTTGGTCCTCCTCAGTCTTCTTTCATCTGTGCAATCATCTCCTTTTTCCCCCAGTTCCCTCTTTCCTATCGGTCATTTTGTCTTCGTTCTGGACACTGATTTTTCCAGTGATCCATCTTTTTACAAATTGCACACTGATTTCTACCCAACCGAGGTGGGCCTTGTCTGGGTGGTCCCTGCCTGCATCTACTTCTCTCTTGTTCACTCATAACCATCACCAGTTTTTTCATTCCTTGTTTGTATCCCTCTTCTCGATTGCTAAATACTCTCCATGCCTCATCTAATAGGGCTTCTAGCTTCCTCTCATCTGTCCCCCGAAGCTTCTGATGTTTGCATCTAATATCTCCCATAGAATGTCCCAAAAATAAACTAACTGTTGTATTCCTACCTCTGACCCAGCATCCAGTGGGATGTAATGGCACATTGCATCTCTGAGACACTCCAGGAATTCAGATGAAGACTCAGAGGGACCCTGTTTGATTGCATATAAGGCTGACCAGTTTATAGTTTTGGGAATGGCTCTTTCCACCCCTTTCGTTATCCATTCCTGATAGCTTTCTAGCTTTTCTCTTTCTGCTCTTATATTTGGGTTCCACTTTGGTTTTTGAAGTGGGAAATAGTCCTTTACATCTAACTGTTGAGCTCTGTAATAGTCTTCTGCCAAATCGCCTGCTGTTTTTAAAATCAATTGGGTTTTTTTTTGTTTTGGTCAGAGCATCTAATAATAATTGTATATCACTGCAATCTGAGTTATTTTGTTTTATTATATATCTTAAATGTTTGGCAATGGCTATTGGGTCACTCCAGTAATTTTAAGCATCCTTTTCCCATGCTTCTAGGTTGATTGTGGAAAAAGGCACCTTAACTAACATTCTTTCTCCATCTGGCCCCACTGCCTCCCGTAGGGGTGCTTGCAATACCTGCTTTCTAGTCCGAGAAGAACTTGGACTACTAGAAGGGAGGTGGGCTGGAGCTACTGGAGCTGAAGTCTCCTCTGAGTCTTCATCTTCCTTCTGTTCCCCAGGGGGAGGCCTAAGCAAGTCATCTAGATCTTGTTCTTGTGTTACTGTCTGGTATATCTTATCTTTTTTTGTACATCTCTGACCAATGCTACAAGTTGAGCAGCACCTCTTCAGCTTCTCATTTTTGCTTTGTGGTCCTTTTCAAGGGCTAGTACCAGGGGATCAGAAGATGCTCTCATTCCACAATCTCTCTGCCATTCAGGGTAGTTACAAAGGGAGAAAAACATATCCGTATGTGAAACCTCATCCTACTTCCCTTCTCGCCTTAAAAACAACTTCATTTGTTAGTTGTTGTATTCTAAAGTTCCAGTAGGTCGCCATCTCACTCCATCTTCCAATCGATACAAAGGCCACCACTGATTGCAATACATGATAAGATGCCATTTGCTTTCCCTGCCCCCAGAACCCACAATATCCTTCCAGTGTGCCAGGATGCACCCCAGAGGACTAGCTTTAGAAATCTCCTAGCTCTGGCTAGTCCCCATTATTTCCTTCTCCTTGCCTTGTCTTGCTTCCACCCAAACCTTCTTTTACAGGCTATCACAGTCCTCTCCCAGTCTTCCTCCTGTACTTCCCAAGTTTCAGGAAACAAATGTGATTTCTGCACACAAGTTTTAAAATCTCAGGCTCAAGGTCTATTTGGCTCAAATGTTATTCCTTTTCCCACCAGGTGCACACACACTGCACGCCTGGCAGAAGAGTAATACTAAGCCCTGTACTTACACTGTATCAGCACCTAAGCGAGATGTCACCTTCTCAAACCAAAATCCCTAAAATTACCACAGAAACTATCCCGCCACTCTCCAGAGGCAGAAGCGGGGACCCTCGCTGCCCGCTCGGGAATGGGGGAGCGGAAGCGCAAGGTCAGCGGCTCGGCCCGGGACGTCCACCGCCTGCTCGGGAATGGGGCAGAATAGCAGGCGTAGCGGCTCAGCCTGGGACCTCTGCTGCCCGGTCGGAGCGGGAGGGGCAGAAGCACAAACGCAGAGGCTCTGCCCGAGACCCCCGCTCATTTCCCTGCCCGGGGATGCGGAAGCACGCGAATCGAGCCCAAGCAGCTCAGCCTGCAGTCCCGCTTCCTCCCCCGCCAGGGGACGCGGAAGCACACGAACAGAGGATCACAGTCAAAGGTCCAGACTCAAAATCACAATACACAGACAAAAGACAAGGGTTCACACAAACAAAACAAGGACTCACACAAACAAAAACAAGGGTTCTCTCAAGTCACCCCCAGAGCTGCTTGCGGCTGCGCTATCAGTGAGCCCCTTAATCCTTCCACCAGGCTGCTCTATCAGTCCACGGAATCCTTCCGCTAATCGCCCTATTGATCAGCGACTGCTTGCAAGCCCCAGGCTTCACTTACATAGGGACTATGTTGTGCGCTAGACATCTCTAGTGGCTTACCAACTGCCCTCTGGCCCTGTGTATAACTTATGGGTTTCTCTAGGATCAATACATACCGTTTGTCCACAATGCCAGCGGTCCATTGTCTGTCCCTGCAGTGAGTGAGCCGAGGGACAGGGGTCCCTCCAGGAAATGCTAGGGCACGCCAAGGGAGTCTGCTCCCTGGCCAGTCCCGCAGGGGCACAAAAGGGTCCCTTTTGTGGTTGCCAAATGATTTGCGGAAAAAAAGACTCCACAACTACTAAGAGTTAGTTGAAGAGTAGGTATGTATTTTTATCGGCGCTGGGCGCGATGCGGGAAAGTTCCCAAAGGCATGCGCAACTCCAAAGAGTCACCTTTCTCTACTTATTCTCTAAAATGTTACATATGTATTAAGTTGTCTCTACATATTTATCACCTAACCCCGCCTATTCTCGCTTTGTATTACAATGAACTTGTCAGTCTTTTGTGCCTGCGCAATGCCCTCTGCTGGTCATCGGTGGTCTTCATGATGAAGAAATACAAGTCTTCCTCTGGTTTGAACTTTTTACCCTGTCCTCTTGCGCATGCTCACTGGCTTCTTGGTCACAGTTCGAGCCATAAGGCTAGCTTTGGCCATAACAGTCTTTCTTATCACTGCCTCAAGCAGACANTGAGCCAGTTGCTCACTCATCTCATGATGTGTCTGTCCAGCTGAATGCTGGACATTTTGTCCAGCAAGATTCTGTGAGAGTACTGAAAACTCTACTGAAATCCAGAAAGATGACATAAACTGGCTCCCCTAGATCAACTAGATGGGTTACCTTGTCATTAAAGGAAATCAGGTTGGATAAGCAGAGCTTTCCTCTAATGAAGCCATAATAGCTGTGACCAATGACTACATTGTCTTTCAGGTGTTTTTCAATACCTCCCAGAATAATCTTCCCCATAACTTTACATGGCACTGACGTGAGACTAACAGGCCTGTATTTTTGGGGGTTGTCCTTCTTGCCCTTCTTGAAAATTGGGACAATATTTGGCAGTTTCCAGTCAGCTGGGACCTCTCTGGATTCCCAAGGCTGCTCAAAAATCATTGTGAGAGGTTTTGTGATGACATCTGCCAGCTCTTTGAGTAATCTGGGATGAATCCCATAAGACCCCAAAGATTTGTAGGGATCCAGCTGGAGCAGTAGATCTTGTACAGTTTCAGGGTCAACTGTGAGTTGATCGTTCTTGCAGTTATGGTCCTCCAGCTCATGGCACTGAGACCCCCTTGGTCCATCTTCCGTGTTCACAAGAGGCAAAGAATGCATTGAACATCTCTGCCTTGTCCATGTCCCTGTTTGTGAGGTGACCATCCTCATCCTGTAATGGGCCGATGCTACTTTTACACTGCCTATTGCCATTAATATATTTGAAAACATTCTTTTTATTGTCCCCCACAGTTCTAGACAGCTTCAACTCCAGTTGGGCATTGGCCTTATGGATTTTCTCCCTACAGTGGCAAGTAGTATCTCTGTATTCTTCCCATGCCACCTGACCTTGCTTCCACTGGGCATACACGTTCCTTTTTTGCCTTATTTGCAAGAGGAGATCCATGTTCCGACAAGCCGGCCTTCTGACTCACCTGCTTGACTTCTGACTTTTAGGAATTGGCTGCTGTGTTCTTAGGAGGTGATGTTTAAAAAGTGACCAGCACTGATGGACCTCAGCAGCTGAAAAAAACATTTTCCCAGGGGACTTTGTTCACTAGCTCCCTGAGCAGCCTGAATTCTACTCTCCTCAGGTCCAGAATTTAGGTTTTGTTGGCATTTTTCCTCCTGTCAACAGAGAATTTAAACTTGGATTGTTGTGGCCAAGATGGCCACCAATCTCCACTTTGCTTACAAGATCCACTCTGTTGACAAGCAACAGATCAAGCAGGGCGTCTTTGCAAGACAACTCCCTCAGGACCTTGTCCTGGGGTGACTTTATGGTGATGAATTGTATCCCCATTCATCTGTTCAGCCCAGAAATAAGTTATGCACCTTTAAAAACAGATCTGAGAGCAGAGGGGGAAGCAGTGGCACACAGTTTGTGTGTGCAGAAGCTTCATTTTCACTCCCCCGCATTTCTCGCTCTCTCCGTGTGTGTTGTCTGCAGCATGGACAGCAGGAGAGAGCTCTCCTTTGCTTTTAGTTAGTTTTTTTAGCTAGCTGAGGCAGAGACGTTCCTCGTGTTGCCTTTTTCCCAACCTGGACATGAAACTCGTGATAATTTTATTAAGGAAGTAATATAAAAGGGGATCTTTAT
>VXBB01010709.1:8683-21317 GCA_013399915.1 Illadopsis cleaveri
AATTGATTCTGAGGGGGAAAAACAAATGCACCTATGTAAACAGTAAGATTTGTCCCATGAGAGCCCACAAAGGAAAAATGTAAACGTATCTAGAGAGAGAAAATTTGATGAACATATACAAGAGAGAATTTGATAGACATATACAATAGCCCTTACTGACCAATGAACTGAGTTTCACTGTATTGCTGACCAACTGGGTTTAACACAGTGCCTTCTGATATTTCCTACAAATCTGAGTTTTGTGAATAAAGAATTTCTTTCTGCATGAAGGAAGTGGAGTCCCGGCTGATTTATTCCAACAGGACGGGACTTGGAAGTGAAGCGGAAAGGAAATAAAGTGTTCCAGGCCAGGTTGGACAGGGCTTGGAGCAGCCTGGGATAGTGAAAGGTGTCCCTGCCCATGGCAAGGGGGGGAACAAGATGGTTTTTAAGGTCCCTTCCAGCCCAAACCATTCCATGATGACAGGTGACAGGGCTGCCAGGAAGCCTCGTAAGAGTTTTGCTGAGGATACCTGACCACTCTCCCCCACACCAGCACTTCCTGCAGAGCTTTGTCCCAGCTCACTGGCAGAACTTCACCAGCTCTCACTTCCCAGTGGAGAAACCCCTCTGGAGATAATTTCAGAGCCCTCTGAAATGGATCCCAGCCCTCCTGGATGAGGTCTCCTGTCTGCAATCACCACCTGTGAGCACCATCCACTTCTCTGAGCTGGTCACTTCTGCCCAATAAAAACTTGTGAGCTGCACAAGGGAACAAAAGCTCTGTCAGAGGCTCCCTGCCCCATCTACTTGGCCCAAGCTGCCTCTTCCAGCAGTTTTTCCTAGGAGCAGAAGTCAGGAGCTCTGTTGCTTCCCCAGAGGGCAGCAGAGCAGCAGCACAACCCTTCCTTACCCTCCTTCCCTGGCCCCGAGCCGTGACAAGTCATCGTCGCTGTCGTAGCGCCTGGGATTGTCAAAGAAATAGGCCCTGGAGCTGTAGCTGTGGCTGTTGACCATCCCTGCTGGAGTCTGTCAAGGAGAAAGGAGTCAGGCCAGAAGCAAAACATTCCCAAAAGTCATCCCAGGCAACCTCCCAGCACAGGGGGACTTGCTCAGGCCTACCAGGTTCTGGCTCAGTCTCTGAGCACGGAAGAACAGCACCACGAAGGTGGTTGGCACCAGCTCCCAGAGGAACAGGACCACTCCAAACACCACGTACTCCTCGCTGCTCACCTCCACGTGCACCTGTGGGCACAAGGCAGAGGGGTCTGTGTCATCCCAGCCACCCACAGAGTTCCCAAAAGCTGGAACTGGGAGTGCAGAGAAACCTTTCCAAAAGCAGGAGTCCCTAAAGCAGCACAGTGACCTTCACCTGGCTGCTGCTGCTGCTGGTTTGGGTGAGCTGGTTCTGCTCAGAGTGTGCTACCAGGGCACTGGGAGCTGGCTGCCCACACCAGTGACTCTCCCTCACACACAGCCATGCCCGATTAAGCATTGCTGTTCTGCTCTAGTTGAGTCGTCCCTCCTCTCCCTCAAAAGAAGAGTTGGCAGCTGAAAGGGAAGAGCACAACAGAGAATCCTTCCTGAAGAGCAGGCTAAAGAGAGGAGGACTCAGGTTTGCTGGGTGGAGAGAGCAAGCAGAGCAGAAAGGCAGCTCATGCGGGGGTTCAGCTACCCAGACACCTCCCAGAGCCCCCTGTTCACCCTCACAGGATGAGGAGTTTCACTCCTCATTTCAATTCACTGGCTCTGGATTGGGGGTCACACACTCACCTTGTCCGAAAGGTTGTCCCAGCCATAGTTAAAAGGACCAGGAACACTGTCTGGAGATATGGCCACAGCTACCAGGTTATAGCAAGCCCTTGAGGAATACAGGAGGGCTACTACAGATCCCACCAGAACAGCCTGGCAGACAGATGTTCCCTAGGACAGGAAGAAATAAAAAGAGTTTTAATACAGAGCTGTGATGTTCTTCCCCGTTCCCTTAAATGCATGAGCAGCTGTGCAGGCAAGAATGACCCAGAACATTTGTATGTTGTTGCTAAAATATTCAGAGCTGGGTAAGAGCTTTCTCATGTGATGAGTTCATTGCAGGAGCCACACAGACAGAGCTGCCTGAGAGCAGAGAAGGATCTGAGGCACTGGAGTGTCCCTGCCAGGATTTTGTCAGTAAGCTCCAAACTAGGGGTCCATGGAGATGCTGTTCCACACCCTGCCTTCCTCTGGGAATCTCCACAAGGCCAACAACCAACCAGCAGGAAAATCAATTCTGCAGAGGTGTTAACCCAGCTCTTTCACTTGCAGCTTCTCAGCACCCCAACATTGCATACAGTGTTTGTCTAAGAAAGAAGCTCAGGTATTTGGGGTGGGCAGAAAGACCCAGAGCTTGAACCCCAGTACCTGAAGGGAACCTACAGGAAAGATGGAGAGAGAACATTTACAATGGCCTAGAGGGACAGGACAAAGGAATGGCTTCAAACAGACAGAGGGCAGGGTTAGATGGGATATTGGGAGTAAATTCTTGGCTGGGAGGGAGCTGAGGCCCTGGCACAGGGTGCCCAGAGAAGCTGTGGCTGCCCCTGGATCCCCGGCAGTGTCCAAGGCCAGGCTGGATGGGCCTGGATGATCTAGTTAAAGATAGCCCATGGCAGGGGGTTGAAACTGGATGGGATTTAAGATCCCTTCCAACTCAAGGGATCCAAACCAGCTCAAGGTTGGTTTTGTTAAATCCATCCATGAATCNCCTGGATGATCTAGTTAAAGATAGCCCATGGCAGGGGGTTGAAACTGGATGGGACTTAAGATCCCTTCCAACTCAAGGTTGGTTTTGTTAAATCCATCCATGAATCCCTTTAATGGCTGCTGGGAGGCAGCAAGTAACAGTGAGGGGGCAAACACCCCTCAGCACATGAGCTGCCTTTGTGTTTAAGCAGAGAATCTGCTGGGGAAGCTCATTCCACTGGTCTGCTCCACATCCCAGCTCTATTTTCTTAGATTTGGAGCTCAGGACAGTGTCTTGAGAGATTCAGCAGAAGAGAGGTGCCAAAAGACAAGTGACAGCCCTGAAGCCCAGTGTCTTGGGTTGCAATGAGAGATGNCAGCACACATCCTGCTGTCAATGGAAGCTGAGCCTCTGGTGCTCAGGCCAGCACAATGAGGCACAAAGGCTGCTGAAGCAAATCTCCAGGTCACAAGGACCACAGGACAGGAGCTGGCTGCAGTCCAGCCTCCTTCCCACAGATCCAACATTCCCACCTTCACTGTGGAGGCAGCAGCCTCCAGCCCTGCTGCATGGCTTTGAGCTCAGGGGCAGGACAACCTTCTGCAGCATCTGTGTAACATTTCTGCTCACCCCCAGCCTGTTTCTGC
Source organism: Illadopsis cleaveri (assembly GCA_013399915.1). Classification (NCBI taxonomy): domain Eukaryota; kingdom Metazoa; phylum Chordata; class Aves; order Passeriformes; family Timaliidae; genus Illadopsis; species Illadopsis cleaveri. The sequence goes on from VXBB01010709.1 coordinate 12,032, forward strand.
AGCAATTTCCCACCCACAACATCAGGGGATGCCCCCAAGGCAGGGGAGGGAGGCAGAGACCTTTAGCAGACAGCCAGGGTGAGTATCCAAGAGGAGAGCAGAGGTTTCCCTGGAGCACGTTGTACACAGCCCAGGGGCAGCCTCAGGCATGTGAGGAGAGGAAGTTCCTGCACTGGGGGAGCTGGGTGAGTTAATGAGTGTCCAGAGCCAGTCAGAGCTAGATATCAGGCCCAGGCCAGCAGGGATGTGAGCAGCTTCTCTGCTCCTGCCTCACTGCAGATCTGGATGCAACCTGCAGCCTCTGGGACAGCTGTCACAGGAGCCAGGCAGGACACCAGACCCAGCCCACACATCCACTAATGCCCTCTGCTGCTTAAGGAGCCAGACATCTACAGGAAGCCTCAGCTTCAACTGGCTGTGCTCAGGTGCTCTGGTTTTATCTCTAGATTTTTCCAAGCACTCAAGTTGACACTGATTGCAGCCTCCTGCCACACTCCTGGTGGCTTTTCCACTTTCCTATCTGCTGGAAAAGAGCTGTGTGTTCACACCCTCACCTGGCCTGATTTGGACAGGACCTACAGCAACTTCTCTTCCCATTCCAAAATGCTCATCTCATCCCACCCAAGCAGAGTCCAGCTAATGCTGGATTTCTGGGGGATCCCCTTTGCAGGGAATCATGACACACCTGCTACAGGTAAAATACACAGCAAAACCAGCATCTGCTGCTCTTAGAGAACCCTCTCTTCAAGGCAAACCTGGGATTTTCTATGCCTGAAAAGCAGAAGCAGCTCATAAATACGTTATGCCAAAGCTGCAGACAAAGTATTCCCCTAAAAAATGCAGGAAACATCACTCCCACAGCAGAAGCATGCACTTAGTGAAAGGGAGGGATCCAAGAGTTGCCACCTCCCCAGTGGAAGGAGAATTTGTGCAAGAGAATTTGAGCTGGCAAGCACCAGCCCAGCACTGCCCTGAATGAGCACACCCAGATCCAGCTGAGCAGCGCCAGTGGGAATTCCCAAGGCATTTACCCACCTTGGACTCGAGGTAGACGTTGGCTGAAGACATCTTTCCCAGTTTGCACATGCAGCAGGCCAGGGAGATGGCACAGAGGATGAAGAGGCTGTCGTTGACCAGAGCCCGGGCCAGGACCGTCCACCTCAGCTGCTTCTCGGGGACCTCCCCGTGGATCAGCATTGCACAGGTTAAATTCACAACGAGGAACAGGAGGCTGGTGAGGATGGAGCCCAGGTACAGCAGGAGCCTGGAGAGATGGTGAGGAGGAAAATGCCCAGGTTCATTCTGCACCTCCCTCCTGTCTCAGCAGACCCTCCCAAGCGCTCTGCTTGTAGGGAAGCTCAGGCATGCCAGCAAATTTCAGGGGTTGTATTGGCAGCCCAAGGCTGCAGAGGATTTGTTGGAGCTGCTCTCATAACACATGAGCAGCGTAAGCAGTCATGAGTTACAAGACTCATCTTCTGACAGTCAGGTTCTTATCTTGCAGATTTTAAGTGTTGCTCCAGCTCTGCATTAACTCCAGTCAATAAGCCATGAGTCATCACAACCACTGCAACTCCTTTATTGAGAGCCACTGGAGCTTGCATTTTCCACCCTGGGTTTCCCTGGGAAGCACCTGGGCTGCACAAACCTGGGGCTCACCCATGGCTCAAACCTTGTTCTGCAGATCTTTCCTGGGCTGGGACAGATCAGAGTGACCCTAAGAGTCCACCCAGGGGAACTGGGATGCTTGAGCTCCCCTGGCACCTCTGAAACTCCCACTCCTGCTCCAAGGTCCAACTCTGCTCCTTTCTCAAAGCACAGGTATGGAATTAGACTCTGATCAGCTTTTGGGGCCTGACCCTCCCATTCCCAGCCAGTTCCCCTGGGACCAGCTTTGAAGGGAAGGTCAGGACAGCAGCACTTACTTGTACTTGTTGAATTCAGCTGCACATTTCACTTTGAATATGACCTGGAGGAAAGATTTGCACAGGGTTACTTTACACGCCCTACAGTTTCCTTTCAACTTTGTCAAGAGATAAACAGGGAAATCAGAATCCAGCTGGACATCTCCAAGGACTCTGGATTATTTATTAGCACCAAGTCTTGCTCTGGACCCAAAAGAATGGCACTTTTTCCTTGTACAAGCCCAGCCCAAATACAGGTTCCCAACAACCATAAACATATTTAACACCCCATATGAGACAAACACTTTAACACTACACTTTAAAGACTTCAGGAAAAGAAGGGAGTTTAGCACTTGAAAGTCATTAAAGTCCTTCAAAAATACACCTCCTTTTCCCAATGTTTTGGGCTGTTTTAGGACCTCAACCATGCTGGATTTCCATATCAGAGAAGTAGGAGCAGTTTAGGAAGGTGCAGATACTCCCAAGCCACAGCTCAGAGGTGAATTCCTGCTGCAAAGGCACAGGGAACCAGTGCTCACACTGTTCAGGAACTGGGCTGTGTCCAGCTCCAGGTTCAGACCCCACCAGGAAAGATTCCAGAGCTGGGGTCACATTCAGCCACAGGCAAAGCTCATGTCCTGATCAGAGACTTTGAAGGAACTTGGGAAGAGGCACAAACACATCCAGAGTGATCCCAACTGTATTTGTGGGATCACTGCACAGCTGTGGAGGTTCAGTTTCTCTTCTCCCACAAGGAGCCCTCCCTGTCAGCAGTGAAGGATCACTCAGCTCCTCCCAGGCATCCTTAGGCAGCTTTTATCCTGGTGGGATTCCTTGGCTCCTGCTTCCAAGTCAGCACTGAGGTAGAAATGGCACATGAGCTTCAGGAATCAGGCTGCTGCCAAGGGCATTTCCAGAGACATTTCAGGATCTGAGGGTTGTCTGAGCCACTGCAGTGGTTCCAAGCATTTCAAAGGACATTGGACAGTTTCAGTGATTCCTTTCCAAGAGCCACTTCCACTGCCTGGCTCCTCTTCCCGAGGCTGAGGAAGGATGAGCTCAACTTAGTGAGGAATGAGACATGGTTCTTCAGCAGAGGGAGGCATCCAGCCTCAGGAATGTTCTCTGTCCCGTTGTCCTGGCCCACAGAAGGACAGGAGTGTGGCACAATCCACTCTGAGCCCTAAAACTCATCTTAGTTACAGGAAACTGGGCCTTGGAAGGGCCACATGGTGACTCCAAAACAGAAATATCCCTGAATCCTTCTTTGTTTGCCTGTGGGTGACATTCAGGCACTTGGGAGTGTCATGGAATCACTGAATCACTGAGGCTGGAAAAACCCTCCAAGGTCATCAAGCCCAACCATTAATCCAGCACCACCACATTCACCACCAAACCATGCCCTAAAAAGTGCCACATCCACCAGTTTTTGGAACACTACCAGGGATGGGAACTCCACCACTTGCCCAAACAGCCTGTTCCAACACCTCACCACCCTTTCAGTGAAGAATTTTTTCCTGACATCCACTTAGGATCTAAATATTCCCTGGCACAACTTGAGGCTGTTTCCTCTTGTCCTGTCAAAACAGGCATCGGTGACATCCAGCTGGGAAACTCCTGGTTCAGCACCCATTCCAGCAGCATGGAAATCCACTGAGGAATCTGCACCCCTGCTGTGACTCCATCTGTAACTTCAGCCTCTGCAGAGTCCCTGGCTCGTATTCCAGCTGGGAATGTCGTGTTCTCAGCTGAGAACAGCCCTTCAGCTGAGCAGGGAAGTGCCCCTGACTCACAGGAAGGTGCTGTTGTAGGCAGGACACTCTTCCCAAACCCTCCCCTGCAGCCCTGGGGATTAAAGCACACAAAGCTGAGTCAGGGTTAAGAGTGCAACAGCAATTTGAGCCTCATGCTTGGCCCGCTGCCATGGAAAGCAGAGGGAGACCACAGCTCCAGCCTTACACTTTCATTAGCCCCTGAACAGTTATTCCTATAACTTCAGGAAGGGAACAAACACCACTGCTTTGGTGGGTTTGGTTATTAAGGCTGATAAGTTATCTGAAGGTTGCTTTTCCTTCCCAGGGACTGGGTCAGGAAGTGCCACCAGCAGCGTGCACAGGGCTGTCTCGGGGTTCTTATCCTTGAGACTGAGCTCTGAGCCTCTGCTGCTCTCAGAGCCCAAGGACAGCTCAGGCTGAGGGTTCTGCTGTGAAAAATCCAGCACAAAGAGTTCAGGAGCAATCCTGTTCTTCAGAAAAACAGAAAGAATAGACCCCTGTGCTTCAGCAGGTGCATTAGGCCAAGCTGTGAGCAGCAATCCTTGCAAACTCAACGGTTCCTTCAAATCTGAGCTGAGCCCAGCTCCAGAAATCAAGCATGAAAACAGGGACCAGAGGTCTCAGCAGCACAGAACAGCAGGACTGGGAACATTTTACTCCTGAACAAGTCTTTCACAGCAGTTTGGAATACTCAGGTGCCTTTCCAGAGCCATGGATCCCTTGGGCACTCCACACCAGCCAGAAGGTGAGGTTGAAATGAGCTACAGACCCCAAAGCCCTCCGTGATGCTGGAGGCTTTTGGGTTTGTGATGAGTGGATTTATCCCATAAAAGTGATTTCCTTGCTCACATCACAGCCCAGAGAGTCCCTAAGGGTGTGTTCAAGAGACACACTCATCCTCAGGAGGTGCACTGGAGGTATCACAGCTGCTAAGGGAAGATAAGTGACACATCCCAGATCCCACAGATGAATCCAAGGACCACTCCCAGCACCTGCACAAGGCAGGATCTTACCCCTAACACTGAGTCACTTAGGCTGGACCAAAACCAAGCTACTTTTCAGCAGATCTGAAAGATCCAGGAACTTGTTGTTGTCCACTGGAATCCGATTCTTTTTTTGCTTCATAAAGACAACGTGAATTTGGGCTCTGCAGATCCAAGACACAACCATGCCCTGCCCCAACACAGCTCAGCTGTGCCTCCCCAGACAGATCCCTGCCCTCACCATACAAGATAATGGGAGCACAGCACAGACTATTTTGGGATCACACCCTGTACCAAGTGTCAAACCCCTCCCTTCAATCCACAGAGGAAAAGCTGGAACTATCCATGAGGATCTCTCCCCACTCTCAGATTAATATCAAGATCATCATCAACACAGGCTGCAATTTTGCATGTTCCCTCCTTTCCTAGAATAGCTGGTCCCCAGCAGGGCCACCTGTTCAGCTGGGAAACATGGGAATCATCAGCTCTGGGATGGAGCAGTTTGGAGTTTCAGTGATCCCTCACCAGCTGTCCCTCCGAGGCACAGGGCACTGCCAGGTGTCTGCTGCCCAGGGAAGGTGAAAGAGAGAAATGAAGGATGAAGATTTTTCCAGTTTTTCATCTGGGAAGGCAGGAAGATCCAGGACAGTAAAGACAAACATGTCTCAGGCTGGATGCTCTCTCTCCAGTGCAATTAGAGCAGGGAGGGATGAAAGGGGCTGATGTCATCTCCTCAGACAGAGCACTTAGAGAAACTCAGGCAGGTGAAGAGCTCTGGCCACACCACCAGCCCCACCAGGCCAGCATTCCTTACTCATCCCTGTGCCAGCTCCTGATTCCCAGGACAATCAGGGGTGCCAAGGGCTCAAGGAGGTCTTTAAGATCAAGGTTGTTGTGCCTGCATTTCACAGAATCATTTGGGTTGGAGAAAACTTCCAAGGCCATCCGGTCCAAGCTGTGCCTGATTCCCACTTGTCACAAGCTCAGGGCATTGAGTGCTACCTCCAGGGGTTCCTTGGACACCTCCAGGGATGGGCACTCCAAACCTCCCTGGCAGCTCCTTCCAATGCCTGACAACCCTTTCTGTGGAGAAATTTTCCCCAATATCTCATTTAAACCTCCCCTGGCACAGCTTAAGGCCATTTCCTCTTGTCCCTTGTTCCCTGGGAGCAGAGCTCAAGCCTCTCTGGCTTCCCCCTCCTGTCAGAGAGTCGTGCAGAGCCAGAAGGTTTCTCCTGAGCCTCCTTTTCTCCAGGCTAAATATCCTGAGTTCCCTCCATGTATTTCCATTTCCATGTACTATGCTCCTGACAAAGACCTGGGGAAAAACAGAAGTTGCAGACTCTTGGGAAAGGTGGCATTATTCAAGCAGCTGGCAGCACAGGAGCTGTTCCAAAGGCAAGGCAAAGGAGCATCCTGGGTTGGATATCAGAGCTACTGAGGCAAGATTGGGAGTGGATCTGAGGAATTCTGACCTGATGGACCATGAACTCCAGATTCCCAGGAAAGGACTCCTTCTGGTACAAGCTGAATTAGAAAGGAAGAAATCTTCCCAAGCTAAAGGGATATTCCAGGTGGAAAAAACATCCCAAGAGAGCCTACAAGAGAGCTGGAGAGACATGAGCATGGAATGAAAGGACACAGGGAATGGCTTCCCACTGCCAGAGGGCAGGGATGGATGGGATAACAGCAAGGAATTCCTGGCTGTGCGGGTGGGGAGGCCCTGGCACAGGGTGGCCAGAGAAGCTGTGGCTGCCCCTGGATCCCTGGAAGTGTCCAAGGCCAGGTTGGGTGGGGCTTGGAGCAAGCTGGGACAGTGGAAGGTGTCCCTGCCCGTGGCAGGGGTTGGAACTGGATGGGCTTTAAGGTCTCTTCCAACCCAAACCATTTTGGGACTCTACAAAAAAGAAATACTCATCCCACACTCATTCTGTCAGGTCTCTACATCCTCTCAGGAATCTCAGGGGCCAAGATGGGATAGAAAGAGGACAGCCTGTCCCCACAGAAAGAAGGAACACCAGGCAGTTCAGCAAATTTGAATTTCAGCCCCGAAACAGCCTGGAGTGTTAAGTAATACCAGTTCTCCACGGGTATTTGTTTCCTGGAGCTTCTTCCCCACCACCTTTCCATCCTCAGCCTCTACACAGCCTGAGGAGCTCCGTAAATCAAGCAAGACCAGCTCAAACATCAGCACAGGCCATTTTCTTCCCCAGATGCCATTTCTCCAGCATCTCCACAAAGGAGGCTCTGTGTCCAGGGACAATGAGCCTCAGCACAGCAGCAGCCCCTGCTTTTATCCAAGGACATCTCGGATCAGGATGCCACCCACCCCCAGGGCAGCAGAAGCTCAGTGTCCTTCCACAGGCTGCTGCCAAGTGGCCCTTAAAAACTGGGAATGGATGGACACATTCTGCTGGAGTCACACCAGTAAACACACCTCGAGATCGTGGGAGCCAGAAAAGCTCCAGGAGATTTTCATTTTTTTTCTCCAAACCTCTGGAGCTTCACCACTGAGATCTCTCAAAAAAACCCCAGGGAGTGATGGACACCAGTCCTGGTTGTTCCAGGGAAGTGTCAGGCCCTCTCTAGAGCTGAGCAAGCAGACCCATTTTCATAAGTCACTTTATCCTTCCCCACTCCAGATTCAGAGCTCTTATTTCCTCAGACAGGATTTCCCTTGGCTCTAGGTCTTCAAGGAGAAAGAAGTGGGATATATGCAGAGTTCACTGAAAAACAGATATTGTGGGAGGAGGAGAAGCCTGGGAATCTATTTGGATTTACTTTAAGAGGACCTTTAAACAAGCCTGCAGAGAGGCAAATCTGCTGTCAAATCCAGTGACCTGGAGGAAAACAGAAATCCAGCCACTCTGTGGAGCAGAGCACAGAATCCCTGCCTTTCAAGGGACACAAACCCCTCCTGGCTGGAGCAACTGGGAGGTCAGGCTCCCTCCAGCAGGCAAGATGGATTTGTGCACTCTATGCACCATTTGTTATTCCACTGCCACTCCATCAACAACACCTCCAACAGCTTTTGCAACAGGCAACTCACCCCCAAAGCCTCTAGGTGTTGATTGGGGGGAAAGAGAGAGGAGGAAATGAACCAGAACAGCAGAACAACCCCACTGCTCCAAGTATCATGTGAACGTCAGTGTCCTGAGGAAAATGAAATCATAACTCCCGTGGGTGACACACTGGAGCAACGGAGTGATTTTGCTGTGTGCTAGCGATTCCTTTGTGAGGCTGGGGAACAGCTGAGAGCTGCAGAGCAAAAGAATCCCAACAACAACAACAAAGCTGGAAGGAAAAAGTGGTGACTTGTTTCATAAATAGGCAGCGAAGCGGGAGGCAGGCGAGCAGAGGGCTGCTCACGAGAAACTGGAGCAGAAACAAAATATTCAAGAGGAGGATGGGGAGGGGAGAGCCAGGGCTTTAGGAGATAAAGGCAAGTGGAAGGACTAAAGGAAAGGAGGCTTAAAATCACGACACGAGTGATGGGAAACCCAGAAAAAGCAGGGACACAGCTCGGTGACAATAACAAGCGGCTCGGCACTGTCCCAGCAGCGATGCCGGTGCTGGGAAGGGGCCCCCCTCGGCTGCCCCGGGCTGTTGTGTGAGGGATCTCGGGGTTTTTTTGTCTGACAAGCTGCGGAACAACAAGCCCGGTTTGCAGCGGAGCGATGGAGGGAAGGAGGGAGCGCAGCAACAATAGCAGAAGAGGCTCTGGCTGGTGACGTAATGGTTGGCATCACTCCAGGCCAGAGCAGCCCCTGCTGCTGCCACTTTCTGGTCCCCTTTGCAGAAGGGAAATCAATTGNCTCCTTCCAAGTCGGGATTCAGGGCACAGCCCTGCATCCCCCCAGGCTGTCCCAAAGCCTCCACCGAGGGCAGACCCCCAGGATCGCCTCCCACTCTCACCTGGACGCTCACATCTCCATCCCACCCCAAAGCCTCGGCTCCAGGGCGCTCCAAGTTTGGAGAGGCGGCTGAAGAGGAGCTTCTAGCCCCGGTGTCCCGCAGGGTGGAGGTCTGGGAAAAGGAATTTTGGAGCGGTTTTGCCCAAAAGGCAAAACTTACCTCAGCGAAATAGAGGTTGAGGAGGCAGAGGCTGGAGAAGAGGAGGCAGCCGGGCAGGCAGTATAGGAGCCAGTGGGCGAAGGGCTGCTGGAGGCGGAGGGCCTGCAGGGAATTCTGCAGGTAGNAGAGGAAAACCCCACCTGGGAGCAGGGCATCTCCCTGTAGCCTCCAAATCCCAAATTCAGGGCATGTGCCTGTCCCCCCCCATGAGGGGTCTGCAGTCAGGGTACAGCCCTGCACCCCAAACCCCTGATGCTGGGATTCTGGGCACACTTTTAGCTCACACCATCCCCCCCAAATCCCACCCCGCCCCCCAAGCTTGGATTCAGGGCACAATCCCTGTGCTTCTCCCCCCAGCTTGGATTCAGGGCACTACCTCTGCATCCCCCCCCAAGCCTGTCCCAAAGTCTGTACCGAGGGCTGGATTCAGGGCACAATCCCTGTGCCTCCTTCCAAGCCGGGATTCAGGGCACAGCCCTACATCCCCCCAGGCTGTCCCAAAGCCTCCACCGAGGGCAGACCCCCAGGATCGTCTCCCGCTCTCACCTTG
>VXBB01010709.1:22055-60511 GCA_013399915.1 Illadopsis cleaveri
AGAGGGGCGCTGAAAGGGTGAGAGGGGCGGTGAGGGGAGCGCTGAGGGGCCTCCCGGAGGAGCTGGGGAGATCTGGGCATCCCCTGCAGGCAGAGCCGGGGTGCGGGAACATCCCCGCTTCAGGCTGGGGCTGTGGCGCTGTGGGGATGTCCGGGTGTCTCTCACAGCCCGCCGGTGCGGGAACATCCCCGCTGGAGGATGGGTCTGTGGGGATGTCCGGGTGTCGCTCACCGCCCGCCGGTGCGGGAACATCCCCGCTGGAGGATGGGTCTGTGGGGATGTCCGGGTGTCGCTCACGGACCGTCTGTTCCGTGCAGGCGGCCGTTCCCGTGAGTGCAGGGACAGCTCAGGGACCCGCACTGCGAAGAGGTCTCGGCTCCGGGTGGAAGCCCTGGATACCGAGAGGCCTCGCTCGGCTCAGGGATCGCTTCCCCCGGCTGGCACAGACCCACCCGCGCTGGTTTGGACGTCCCGGCTTTTCCAGCCGTGCAGCCGGGGCCGAGGGACGCCTCGGGGCGGGATGCTGCCCCAGCACCGCGGAGGAGGGATGAGGACATCGACCTGAACGCTCGGGACACCAGGTAGGTGACAGCCCTGAGCCATCCGGAGCTTGCTCAGTGATGTGCGTCCAGTGCCGGCTGCTTTCCAGGGACTTCGGGGGGCTGGTTCCCAAGGACAGACTGAGTGGGGCAGCGGGGCAACAGCAGCGGTGAGTGATGCTGGTTCCACCAGGGAAGTGGTGGGGTTCAGCAGGTGGTGATTCCAGCAGATGCTGTCAGGGAAATGGAGGATTCATCCTCCTCGGAAGTGTTTGCCAACCGCGTGCATGTGGCACTTGAGGACAATGGGTTAGTGGTGGGCTTGGCAGTGCTGGGGGAATGGTTGGACTCGTTGGGCTTGGAGGTTTTTTCCAGCCTGTGTGATTCCATGCTGCAGGCTTGGAATCAAAGCCCTCTTCTCCTGGCATGGGCAGAGGCAAAGGCTGCAGCGTGTCCCTCCTGCAGCCTTGGATAGCAAGTGAGACCTGGCTGCTGGCAAGTTGGACCTGGAAGTGAAAATGAAAGTGAAACTCTTCTGGAAGTGGCAGGATAAAGGGCAGCATAAGAGCATTAAAAAATCCTGCAAAAATCCAGATGAAGCACACTGGGCAACAGGCTGGGATGCACTTGGATGTTCCCAGAAAAGGATCTCTGTGCTTCAAGATGCTCCCACAGTTGCCCCTGTAGGCAGTAGGGGGATGGAGTGAGTGCAAAGGGCCAGTGGTTATTTCAGTCCCATAATTGCAGGCTCATCCCAAAGTTCTGGAGAAGCATCTCACTGTTATTCCAGCTCCAAATGCTGAGGAATTGCAGCTCTGCCACCCTACTCAAATCAGTTGTGTCCAAGAACTTGCCTTTGGAAAATTTGAAAGGAGTTGGCAACCTTAGGTATTCTGTCATTTTTCTGGATCACCTAAGGGAAACTTGTTTGCATGGACAAACATGTGGGAAGAGGCATCAGTGTTGCTCTCTGCCTTGCATTTTGGAGCAGCAGCAGGAGGGATATTTGTGCTGGGACATCCAGGTGAGCTGGGGAGAGATCTTCAGCCTCTCCATCCTACTGTAGCTAAGGGATTGAGTCAGCTCCACGTGGATTTGGGGTCTGGTTTGTGTCCTCCCTGTCAGGAAATTTGGGAGAGCAGCTCCTTGGTTAAGTGCTGCCAGAAGGGTATGGAAGGTAGATGAGAATCCTGCCAAAAATCTGTGCCAGCAGGGTGTGGGGTGCATGTCCTGCTGCAAAGAAAAAACTGATTTGGGGCAATCAGCTTAGGAGGGCTTCAAGTGACTCCATTTAGGAGCATCCTAAATGCTCCTGGTTTAGAAACATCTACCTAGGGAGTTAAAACTTAGCAGCTGAGGCCTCTGCATGCTGGGAGAGGATGGAATGGGGTCAAATTAAGAAGGAGCAACAGGGTAGTGTATTTCTGGGGAGACACTGGCACAGGATTCCCAGAGAAGCTGGGGCTGCTGCTGGATCCCTGGAAGTGTCCAAGGCCAGGTTGGATGGAGTTTGGAGCAACCTGGGACAGTGGAAGTTGTTCCTGCCCATGGCAATGTTGGAACCTCAGTTTTTAAGGTCCATTCTGGGATTTTGTGATGATATTTGGACAAGACAAAGTGTAGATTTTCCATCACTGGCATTAAAGTCCAGGCTGGTGGTGTTTCTGCTGAGTCCAAGGAAGCCCATCGATGGTGGGGGTGGTACCTGCTGGCTGTGCAGTCCGTAATTCCAGTAGGACAGCAGTTCAACCTTGTCTTGTGACTCTTAAATCCCACCCCAACACCCTCCCTGAAGGAAGCTCATCTTCCTCAGTGGTAAATTTTGGCAGCTGAGATCTGTGTGAGGAAGTGTCAGGGAAAGGAGCTGGGATCAGAGATGATCCCAGCCTGTGGATTCCACTGCAGGATTCCCAAGCAAAACTGGTGTGGCACAAGCAATTTATGCCCCCAAAAGAGTTTGGGCTGGGTATCTCTGGTGGATTTGGTTTCACTTCAGGTCACCTACAGTGACCTGAACCACCTTGCCTGGCTCTGCCTTGGAATTCTGACAGTGGGAACATGAACCAGGCCTGGCATTCCCTCAGTGCTGTGCTAGGCTGTCCCTTGTCCGTGGGCTTAAGGTTTCCCAGCAGTGACCCAGAGCTGCTTCACACATCCATGTTGTTTTCACACATCTCAGGCAATCCTGCAAGTGTCAGTGATGCAGGGTTCTGGCTATTTGCAGCCCTGGGGTGTTAATTTTCCACTGATGGGAAAGAGGTGACAGAGGAAATGGGCTAAAAGCTGAATATTCAGGTGTGGGTTGATGGGGAGCAGAGGGAAGCTGCTGGGCAGGATGGAGTGATGAGGAGGTGGGCAGGGAAGGGGTGAGCACACATTTTTCACTGGAAGCCCATCTCATTCCAACACTTTTCACTGTCCCAGGCTGCTCCAAGGCCTGGCCTTGGACACTTCCAGAGAGCCAGGAGCAGCCACAGCTTCTCTGGGCACCCTGTGCCAGGGCCTCCCCACCCTCACAGAGAGCAATTCCTTCCCAATCTCCCATCCATCCCTGCCCTCTGGCAGTGGGAAGCCATTCCCTGTGTCCTGTCCCCCCATCCCTTGCCCCCAGTCCCTCTCCAGCTCTCCTGGAGCCCCCTTAGGCACTGGAAGGGGCTCTGAGCTCTCCTTGGGGGCTGGAGTTATGTTTTAAACTGCTGAGCCTCTCCTCCAGGTATAATCCTGTGACATCTTTGAGTCCTTGGAGGCTGCTCCTCTTCCTTCCTTGACAGCAAGCTCTCCCATTTGACCTGGGCTCGTTCCCACGTGCCAGGATTGTGTTTATTTTTCCATCCTGCCGTAGGCAAGTTTGTCATTTAATAAACATCACCCCTGCCCCAGCCTGATCCCTGTCCCCTCTGTAAGCCAGGGGAACAGATGGGAGGGCACAGGACCAGAAATGCCTGACACTGCCCAAAGCTGGAAAGGAGACAACTGGAGATTTTGAGATGAAAAAAAAAACCAAACAGAATGTGTTCCAGCTCTGTTGTGCCTTCAGGCCTGATCCAAACCCCTCAGCTCCTGGAGAAGGAGCCTGTGAAGGCTGAGTGTGCCTGTCAGTAACTCCTGGAGCATGGCAGAGGGTCTTTCCCTGCTTGTTTTTGGAGTGTTTGAGCTTGGGTTGATCCCAGGGCAGCCGTGGTGAGCTCTGCCAGGGTGCTGGAGGGAGTGACAGCCCAGGGACACAGGGGTGTTTGTTGAGGGAAGCAGCTGCAGCTCGTGATGTAAATTCTGTGTGGATTCAGTCCCAGCTTTGTCCCTTTGTTGAGCAGGGAGCAGCCACACTCCAGCAGCAGAGAGCAATCCCTGAGGAGCAGGCTGGGAAAGAATGGAGTGGGAAGAAGGTGGTTTCTCATCCTTTAACCTCCTCACATCATCTGCCATGGCCTGAAGTGAGCAGAATCCCAAAATCCCAGATTGGTTTAGGTTGGGAAGGACCTTAAAGATCATCTTGTTCCATCCCAGGGGCAGGGACACTTCCCACCAAAATCAATCTGTTCAGAAAAATTCACACTTAAGACATGTATTCTCTGGGAAAGTCAAGGTGGCTACTAAGAAGTGGCAAAATCAGTAGCCAGAAGCAGAAAAGATTTTACAGAATTCTTGTCTGACTTATTGCTACACATATTTTAGGTCAAGGGTAATCTGATTTTTTAATTAATCTTTTAAAGGTTAAATTGTATAGAACGTCTGATCACAGAGTAAAGGAAAAAACCCAGCAGTATATATAAAAATAGCATCCATTTAAGTTACATAAATCCTTATAAATATAAGAGAGAAATCAGTTATTCTATAAAAAAAAATAATTTGGAACATGTGTTCCTGAAGCACCAGCAGAACATCCTCATGCTAAGGACTTCAGCTAGAAAATCTTTATAAATATACCTGCAAAATTCTTCCTCACTCTGACCAGAAACAAGTGTCAGAAGATGCACATTTCTATTTTGCACTGGAACAGGAGCTCTCCCATTTGAATCTCAAATGGCCATTTGGTTTTTGGCAACCACAATGTGTCCCATCCTTTTGCAAACACCTTTCAGGGCCACATAAATTCTATTGGCATCCTCGAAGCTTTTGAGCTGGAATTGAGACAGTTTGGGTGGGGGTTTGTGGATGATGCTGTCACTGCTTTGCTGCCTGTGCATGGAATTTTTGTTTGACTCAAAAGAAATAGAGAGGAGGGAAGAAAAGCAGCCCTAAGCTGAAAGCCCTGAGGGTCTGTGCACTTGAAGGTGCCACTCAGAGGGAAGAGAGTGGCCTCTGCTGTCCTCTTTGCAGTTGTCTGAGTCACCTGTGGATTGAGTGACTAATTCATAACATCCTCAAGATGTTTGTGTCATATTAATAATAATTTCCACAGTTGGAAATTATAGTCATGTAACAGAGACTAAAACAGAGGAACACTCATATATGTGTTTGTGTGTGTTTATGTATTATATCTATTTATTTTCTTTTAATTTTTCCCCCAGCTGTGACTCTCCTGTGCCTGTAGCTGGGATTAGCCATGTCAGCCCAAAAGGATAGATGGGTTTGTTCCTTGGTTTTCCTTCTCTTCTGTGCCTCCTCCATCCCAGAATGTGGAAGTGCCAGCCTGCAGCAGGAGCCGAGCCCCCAGCACTATTTCAGTGGCTTGGAAGCTGGAAAAACATCCTTGGCTTTTTTCACCCCCAGTGGTACGTGTTTAATGTGAGTTTCCATCAGCCTGGGGGCTCAGGAAGGCTTGGGGGAGAGTGGAACAATCACAGAATCGTGGAATGGTTTGGGTTNCAGTTTCTCCTGGTGCCCAGCCCTTCCTGGAGCAGATTGAGAGCTCAGCTGAGGCCCTCCAGGACTATGGTGTTTCTGTGGTGAAGGTAAATGGGGCTCAGGGAAGCTGCTGGGTGGGATGGGGAGAGTAGGAGATGAGCAGGGAAGGGATGAGCACAGATTTTTCATGGAATCATGGACTCACAGAACAGCTTTGGCTTTCAGGGACCTTAAATCTCATCTCTTTCCACCTCACCTTCCATGGACAGGGACAACTTTCATTATCCTGGGTTGCTCCAAACCCTGTCCAGCCTGGCCTGGAATATTTCTAGGGATGGAAAATCCACAACTTCTCTGGACAGCCTGTTCCAGTGTCCATGTTCCATGATGGATGAGGTTGGTTAGCTTGCTTTCATCTCAGTGCAATAAATATTTCATACAAAGGAGTTTTTAGCTGAAATTTTATGCANTAAAGAGTCTCTCTTTATCTTTCTTGTCTCCTTCAGGCACTGGAAGGCTGCAATTAATTCACCCCAGAACCTTCTATTTTCCAACTCTCAGCCTTTCCTCTAGCAGAACTGCTCCATCCTTCTAATCAACTTGTGTTCCTCCTCCATGAAGAGGCAATTCTTGAGATTTTTAAACCCAAAGAGGTTTTGAAGAGCTGCTCAGGCTCTGTGTTTGCACAGTTCCAAGTGCTCCTGACAGGCAGAGACCTCTTGGTTTAGGTTCTTTCCTGGCTGTGTCCTCAGGCACAGTCCTGCAAACATCTTCATTAATTTGCTGGATTATTTTCTGGAGATACTGTGGAGGAGAAAGCCAGTTTCCTAAGGAACTTTCCCCTCTTCCATAATACCTGCTAGAAAAAGGAGAATCCTTTTAATGAGGGAGAGCTAAAGCTGTCATGGATTAGGAGAAGATCCTTGACCTTGCTTTTGTTCTTCATGACCCCAGGGTGTGGTTTCCCAAAGACATTGATGTGGGCTGAGGAACATCTCCCACATCTCAGTGTGTGGCAGGAGGATGCTCCTCACCCTGAGGACTTGCAGAGGATTTTTTTTTTTGTGTGTATTTCAGTTTCTCCTGGTGCCCAGCCCTTCCTGGAGCAGATTGAGAGCTCAGCTGAGGCCCTCCAGGACTATGGTGTTTCTGTGGTGAAGGTAAATGGGGCTCAGGGAAGCTGCTGGGTGGTATGGGGAGAGTAGGAGATGAGCAGGGAAGGGATGAGCACAGATTTTTCATGGAATCATGTACTCACAGAACAGCTTTGGCTTTCAGGGACCTTAAATCTCATCTCTTTCCACCTCACCTTCCATGGACAGGGACAACTTTCATTATCCTGGGTTGCTCCAAACCCTGTCCAGCCTGGCCTGGAATATTTCTAGGGATGGAAAATCCACAACTTCTCTGGACAGCCTGTTCCAGTGTCCATGTTCCATGATGGATGAGGTTGGTTAGCTTGCTTTCATCTCAGTGCAATAAATATTTCATACAAAGGAGTTTTTAGCTGAAATTTTATGCAGATTCACATGAGGAAATTACAAATTCAGGCCAAGTGTAATTAGACTCTAAGAAGTGCTTATATATTTATATTTGGATTTATTTAGTTTCCTCCAGCTACAGACCATGTTCAGTAAGGAACCACTGATCTGTCACTCTGGATGTGCTGGGCAGATCATGGGGTCTTTTGATCCCATCTGACCCAGATCAGCAGGCTGAGCTGGAAAACTGAAATACAAACTCCACTTTCCATCTCTGGTCTCCATTTTGGTGGATTTTCCCTCCCAGAAGGTTTGGAAAGGCTGAATTTACATTCCTGCATGGAAGAAAGCTGTAGAGGGGGTGTGTATGGTCATTGTGGGGCTGAATCTGTAATTACACATGTTTGCTCTCTAGGTGAATTGTCCCAAAGAGGATGTCTCAAGATATTGTGGGAAAGAAAATGCATTAAGGAAAGCCTTCCTGTTCAGGTGAGGGGCATTTCTGGGCACTGCACTGGGATTTCTTTCCAGTGCAAATGTTTGAAGGAGACACTGTCAGCAATCAGAGATGTCTGTGGAGGAATGAGAGGAGCTCTGAGGCTAAAGATGACCTGGATAGTTTAACCAAAGGTACCCCCAAAATTCCAACACAGGCAGAGGAGGTGCTTTGTCCTCAGTGTGAATTCTCCCATCCTGCCCCAGGTTCCCTGGAGCAGCAGAGGGATGAGCTGTGGAATGAAAAATGAAACCACAGGAGAAACCCTCCATCAGTGTTCTCCTGTTCCTCTGGCCTCCCACCCCTAGAGCTAGACTCAGGCCACAAGATTTTGGGTCTAGTCCAAAAAAGAAACACATTTTGGTGCTCTCCTTGTTGGTGAGGTTAACTCTTCTGCTCTGGATGGGAAGGTTCATCTCCTGTTCTCTCCAAGGGTTGTCACCTGGAAGCTCTTCCATGTTATCAGCTCAGTTCTCATTAACTGTTGTACTGATAATCATGGAATAATTGAGGTTGGAAAAGACCTTTAAGGTCATCAAGTCAAACTATTCCAAAGACCTTTTAAGGTCATCAAGTCCAACCATTCCAAGGACCTTTAAGGTCATCAAGCCCAACCACTCCAAGGACCTTTATGGTCAAGTCCAACCATTCCAAGGACCTTTAAGGTCATCAAGCCCAACCACTCCAAGGACCTTTATGGTCAAGTCCAACCATTCCAAGGACCTTTAAGGTCATCAAGCCCAACCACTCCAAGGACCTTTATGGTCAAGTCCAACCATTCCAAGGACCTTTAAGGTCATCAAGTCCAACCCTTCCCCCAGCACTGCCAAGGCCACCATGTCCCCAGGTGCAGCAGGAACCTGCTCAGCCGGGCTTGAACGATTCCCAACTCAGATCAAAGACATCTCAAGTGTGTTCTGCCATTTCTCCATCATCCTCCCTCTGCCTCTGTGCCTGCCTTGGCTCCCTTTTCCCGTGTGATCCATGCAGTGGATCTCTCTCAGCCCCTTTGGTGACTCTCTCTTCCCTCTGCAGAGGAAACCTCCTGATCCGCGAGTTCCCCACCGACGCCCTGTTCGATGTGAACTCCATCGTCGCCAATGTTCTGTTGTGAGTCCAGACCACATCCCACTCTCTGAATTCCTTTTCCTTTCTATTCCCACTAAATGCCAGCCCCAGGTATTCCAGAGGCTGCTCTCAGTCAAGTTTCTCTCTTTGTTATGGTTTGACCCTGTTAAACTTTTTCCCTTTTCCCTCACCAGCACACACCTGGGCACCTCCAGTTGGCTGTGAATCCTTAATTTGCCAGCCAGAAGCTGGAATTTTACCCTGTTTTTCCCATCATGGTTGTGTGGCTGCAAATTTACTCTTCAGCCAGTTGCTAATGAGGTTTCTTCTGCCTCCTCAGTGCCCTGCTCTTTAATGAAGTTAAATACGTCGAAACACTGGCAGATCTTGAGAACATTGAAAATGTGTTGAAAGGGAAGTCCAACATGGTCTTTGCCTATGTACCAGCTACTGGGACAGCAGGTATGGACACTCAGCTTTCCATCTTTCCTCTCTTCCCCCAGCCTTTTTTTTGTAGAGTATCCAGGAACTGAGTTTCTGACCCAAATTCCTGCAAATGGAAACCTGAAAGGGCCACCCAGCCACAAGATCTCTACTTCCATATGTCTTGCTTTTGCAAGACAAGT
This sequence comes from Illadopsis cleaveri, assembly GCA_013399915.1. Lineage (NCBI taxonomy): Eukaryota > Metazoa > Chordata > Aves > Passeriformes > Timaliidae > Illadopsis > Illadopsis cleaveri. Next base: position 31,051 of record VXBB01010709.1, read on the forward strand.
TGCACCAGAAAAGTTTTGCTGGGAGCATAAACCTTGAGAGGACTTGGAGAGGGAAAGCAAGTCAGTGGTTGCTGTGTTAAAAATAATAAATCCCTGGGCAGATCTCTGGCTCTGCAGTGGAGTGGATTCGCACACAGCACCTGTTTGCTGGGGATCAGGAATGGGATCCAGCTCCAGTTGCTCCTTTCCCTTCACAGTGTGTTTTCAGACAGACTCTGTGATGTTGTATCAAGAGTTTCTGAAAGCCTGGGAATTGATATTTGCACCTGGGAAGGATGAAACAGGAGATGTGGAGGGAGCAGAGCTGAGTTCACCTTGCCTTTCCCTTTGCAGAACACAGAGCTGTGATGGAGGCAGCTTTTGTCTATGGCACCATCCACCAGTTTGTCCTGACAACTGAGGCAGCTCTGCTGAAAGCCACCAGGTACATCCAGACACACCCCCACCATGGAGAGCTGCTCCCATGCACTGTTTGCCTCACTCCTGGTGCCTCAGATTCCCAAATCAACTCTGGGATGGCAGTAGGATGTTGTACCAAGGCTGGACAGTCAGATCTGTTTTCCAAAAGCTGCTGGGTGTGTTCTTGGCTTTGGAGTGGCCTTGCTGTTTATGGATTTATTGGGTGGGATTTCACAGGAGAAGAGCCCTCTGTCTCCTTTCCATGGCTGATGGATCAAACCTCAGCCATGGGTTTTCAGGAGAGTTGATGTTGAAATCCTAAAGCACTCCCACCTTGTGCTGTGATATCCAAGAGCAAGAACTGTAGCACTGCTCATGGATTTGGGAATTCCCATCCCATGGCCTCACTGGCCACCCCCTTCCCACACAGGAGGAGCTGCTTTAGAATGGCAGATCCTTCCATGTGACTGCTGCTGTGACCTCCTGCAGCCAGGGCTGTGAGGGACGAGGTGGAAACATCACATGGGGTGTTGTTTCCTCAGCCCACAGTGTGCCCAACTGGCCAAAAGGCCAAAGGCACCTGGCTTGTACCAGCCTGTGGCTACAGGCCCAGGGCAGAGATTGTCCCCCTGTGCTGGCACTGCTGAGGCCACACCTCAAATCCTGGGGACAGTTCTGGGCTCCTCATGACAAGAAACACTGAGGGGCTGGAGCATGTCCAGAGAAGGGAACGGAGCTGGGGAAGGGTCTGGAGCACCAGGAGAGGCTGAGGGAGCTGGGAAAGGGGCTGAGCCTGGAGAAAAGGAGGCTCAGGGGGGACCTTGTGGCTCTGCACAAGTCCCTGCCAGGAGGGGACAGCCGGGGGGGTCGGGCTCTGCTCCCAGGGAACAGGGACAGGAGGAGAGGGAATGGCTTCAAATTGTTGCAGAGGAGATTTAGATTGGATATTAGGGAAAATTCCTTCCTGGAAAGGGTTGTTGTGTCAGAACAGGCTGCCCAAGGCAGTGCTGGAGTCCCCATCCCTGGAAGGATTTAAAAGCCCTGTGGATGTGGCACTTGGGGACATGGCTCAGTGATGGCCTTGGCAGTGCTGGGGGAATGGTTGGACTCGGCAGTTTTGGAGGGCTTTTCCAACCTTAATAACTCCATAATGATTTACCTGGGATTTTGTCACAGGTGACACCAGGGCAGGCACCAGGGTGGCCCTTCCCGAGGTGCCGTTGCAGGATTTTCGGGAATTGTGCTGTGGCTCCCGCTAGATGGCACGGTTGTCATTGCACAGGAGTCGCCTCAATTCTCCTTTAAAGCAGCGCCACCACCTCCCGAGCTGCTGAAATGGTGGGAGCTTCTCCAACAGGAACAGCTTCCAGCCAACCGGGGCAGCAGGATTTGAGGTCTTAATAGTGCACTTTGCTCTGCCCTGGAGAGCTCTTAAATCCTTATCCAAAGAAGGTGATCCCTGTTTTAAGGGTAAGGAACAGGTGCATTGGAAAAGGAAAATGACTTCCCAAAGTTACCCACAGGCCAACAGCAGTGATGGTGTCACAGCTAACCAGGGACACCTTCCACTATCACAGGGTGCTCCAAGCCCCATCCAGCCTGGCCTTGGACACTTCCAGGGGCAGCCACAGCTTCTCTGGGCACTCTGTGCTTGGGCTTTACCACCCTCACAGCCAAAACTTCCTTCCCAATGTCCCATCCATCCCTGCCCTCTGGCAGTGGGAAGCCATTCCCTGTGTCCTGTCCCTCCATCCCTGTGTCCCCAGTCCCTCTCCAGCTCTCCTGGAGCCCCTTTAGGCTCTGAGCTCTCCTTGGAGCCTTCTCCTCTCCAGATGAACACCCTCAGCTCTCCCAGCCTGTCCCACCACCCTGCCAAACCTTGAGCTTGAGGATAACCTGTGAAACACATCAGCAAACCTGGTGCTTCTGTCAGGGCACTGTGAATCCCTGCTCAGGGTGGGTTTTGTTTCCTCTCTCACAGCCACGATGACCCCGATGTCTCTTCTGCCTGGCTCTTGTTCTGCCACTGCCAGCAGGCCACAGAGCCAGCCCAGCCCTGCAGGAGGACAGCCCTGGCACAGCCCCTGACCCTGCTCAGCATCCACAGGCACCTCAAGCTCATGGGGGCTCCACTGGTGGTAGGACTGGGAAGGAGGAGCTGCTGGGGCCCTGGGTGGGAGGGAGGATGAGGGAGGGGAGGGGAGAGCAGAGAGAAAGGCTGAGTGTGGGAATCTGCCCCTTCCAGGGTGGGTCCAGGCAAGGAGCAGCAATCACCTGGTGCATCTGTCTCAACCAATTCAGGGCTGGCCAAAACATAACTAAATTATGGAGAGCATTTTCCAAATGACTCCTAAGCACTGCCCAACTCAGTGTGAAGCTTGTTCCAGTGCTCTTGGTAAAGAGATAAAGAAACCTCCCCTGATGCAGCTTTGAACCATTGCCACATATTCCATCCCTGGATACTCTGGAGATATCAGTGTTTCCCTCTCTACATCCCCTCAGGAAGCTGTGGAGAGCAATGGGGTCATCCCTCAGCCTCTTTTTCTCCAAACTAGACAACCCCAAAGTCCTCAGCTGCTCCTGCAGGAGAGGTTCAGCACCCTCTGGAATTTGATATCAGTCCTTCACGCCTTGGCAATCACAAGGAACAGGAGGTTCCCTCCTATTTCCTCCTTCCATGAGGCAGAGAATTTCAGCAGCCTCCAGTGGTCATCCCTGCCCATCCAAAAGGATGAGCAGATGAGCTGGGAATGCTCCTTCAGCCATTTCCCTGGATTAGGCCCGTGGAGGGAAAGCACTTCCTGAGGCACCTCTGTGCTGTCATGAAGCAGCACGTCCAAGGCAGGAAGGGAAGGATTCCAGCTCTTGCATGTTGTGGCTGGGATTTTCAAGCTGCCCCAGGGAATGGATGCCAGGTAAATAAAAAGGAGTGGAGATTTGACATCTGGAATTGCTAAACCAGAAAAAGGCCCACATAAAAATAAAGCCCAGGTTTTTAACAGGGAAGGTCGTGACGTGTTGGAACAGTTTAACTGGAGTTGTGTGGGTTCTACTTCCATGGATGTCTTAGAATTAGGGTTGGAAGCTTTTTCCTGAGGATTTCTGAAAGCTGAGGTGCCTTCAACTTGTGGAGCTGTGCTGCAGCATAACCCTGGCTGTTCTCCAGACAGAGGTTGCTGAGGACCCAGAGAAGATCTCCACTGTCCACTTGCAGCTCGGGCTGCCCCTGGTGTTCATCCTGAGCCAGAAGGAGACCTATGAGGCTGACAGGAGGACAGCAGAGTTTGTGGCCTGGCAGCTCTTGGGGAAAGCAGGAGTTGCCCTTTTGTCCAGGTATCTCTCTCAAGTGTTTTGGGGTTCTCCTTGCTTTTTGTGGGGTTTCTGAGCTGGGTTACCCCAACACCAGTCAGTGCACTCAATCACACTTGGATGAGAGGCAGTAAAACCAGGCTGTATCCTGTGACAGGGTGTTTCATATTTAAAGATTTCTCCAGAATTGTATTAATTTGGAAGCATTGCTGGCTTAGGGGTGAAAAAATATTCACACTGAGAGAGATTTGAGAGAGGAAACTTAGCACTGATGGAATTAGGGCAGAAAGAGGAGGGGTGACCTTCCATGTCACACCATCTAATGTTCCCCTTGTGTTTTGGAAGGGACCTCGTGGATCTGAACGTTCTGCACCGGTCAAACGTTGCCCTCAAGACACCAGATGAGGTTGGATGCTGGATTTCTTTGTTGGACAACTCTTAGCTCTGGAGAGGGTGGTGGGATGTTGCTCATCTCTGGTATTAATTTAACAGCATTCACTGAAGCTCAAGGGCAAGTGTCTTTCCCAAGTTGCACTCATGTGTGCAACAGGTTATCCAGAGAATCTGTGGATTTCCCGTCCCTGGAAGTGTCCAAGGCCAGCTTGGACAGGGCTTGGAGCAACCTGGGATAGTGAAAAGTGTCCCTGCCATGGCAGGGGGTGGATCTTTAATGTCCCTTCCATGATTCCATGATTTGGCTGCAGCAGAGCCATTGTGCCTGCTGGGAATGAGAAAATAGTGAGTTTATTTACCAAAACATTGAGTGACATCTCCACTACAAAATAACACAAGGTTGTGAGCTACATCCAAGTGCAAATTCCCCAAAGATTTGGACTTCCTGAAGGCCTTAGGAAAGGTGTGAAAAGATGGGAGAGGGACTGAGTGTGAAACTAAGAGCAGACAAGCAGAGGTCTGGGAAGATGTGAGGTAACCCAGTGCCTCTGGCAGCCAGCTGGGAGAAGGACAGGGTGTGGGTTCAGTGAGGTTGATCAAGATGAGTTAAACTCTGGAGGGACCTGACCCAGCTTGTGAGGCAGGCTGGGATTGGGTGCTGGCAGATGCCAGGGAACACACCATGGCCCAGATTACCTGAACTGTCACACTTGTGATTTCAGGTGCAGGATCAGACCTGAGCATCCCCTGAGGGCTTCCCGTGGCCTGCTGAGTGATGTGCAGTGCCAGCACTTTGTCATTTCTCTCAGCTCCTGATGAACTTCCCATTTTCTCTCCAGTGCCTTTGTCTGAGCTGCTGCCAGCACTGGTTTTAAGCTGACAAGGTCTCATTTCTGAGAAATCCATGGAGCTTTTTTGCTTCTTTCCATGGCTTGGCTGTCCCTGTACACTTGGGAACATTTCTCCTGGCTGAGCTCCATGAGATAAAGGATTTTCTGTGCTGGTTTCCCAGGCTGTGATGGGCTCCTCAGATCCAGCCTGACCTCTCTAATGAGGGGACATCCAAGTGTCCCCTGTAGTTCCCTGCTCTCCTTCCCTGCTTGGCCACTGGGATTTTTCCTGCAGTGCTGGATCTGAATTCAGTTGCTGGGAGATGGGGCTGGTGTTCACTTTCACCACAGGATCCCCCATAGCCACATTTATTTCCTCACAAAGAAACATCAGCCTGGAGTGAGAAAAACTCATGCACAGGAGCAATTGGGTCAAAGAAACATAACCCAGACATTCCCCTGTTTGGCAGCTTCAGGGATCTTTGGCACATCCCAAAAATAAGGAGTTGGGAGATGATGCCCCATCAGCCTTGAGTTTGGTCTGCAGACAAAATAAGCAGAGGGGGATGTTGTGCTCCCACTGATTTATTGTTTTCCTCAGGGAATGCCAATCCAATACCTGGTCTTGGAAGACACTGATGAAGTTATAACCCTGGTGGAAGATAAGAACAAGGTCAAACAAATCCAGGAGGATGAGCAGGAGGAGGAGGAGGAGGAAGATGAGGATGAGAAAGAGAATAACAATCAAGGTGTGCAATTAATCAGTGAAAAGCTGATTGTCATCAGACAGAAGGTGCAATCAGCATCAGACATGGCAAAGCATTGGAGAACATTTGCAAACCACCACAGTCACTTCATGATGGCCACAAAGTGGCTCTTTCATTCTCTGAGGTCACTGGAATATGACAGCCAGGTCTGATTTTTAGTGGAAATATCAGGGAGAAAAATCAGAGCTGTTAGAGGAGCAGTTGCTGTGTGAGGGACAGGAATGTGCTTGGATGCACCAGCTCCAGAGGTGTGGGGGAGTTAAAAGTGCACCCAGCACTGTGTTCTCTACAAGCATCTTAAAATGATCCATCCCTTTGGAAGGGTTTGAGACACACTTTTGTAAGAGCAGATCCAGACTTGCTTCCTCCAGGGAGAAAGCTCTGGTCCCTGCCATGCAGAATTGGAAATGCACAGTTCTCTGTGCAAAACTGGGGGTGTTTTCTTAGAAAAAGGGGGACAGGATCCTAGAGGAGCCTGAAGAGTATTGTTCCAATCCAAGGGCAGAGCTGGTGTGAGGTGGGATTAGGGAATTTTGGGGGGTTTGTCTGGGTGGCTGTGCCTCTTCTCCCCACACAAGATTTTACTCAGCCCACATCTCTGCTGAGAGGTTCTGGATTACAAAATCATGCCCTGGGGTGGCCCAGGGGGCTGCAGTTCCCCCTGCCCTGGACACACCTGTGGATCCCTTGCAGATATTCAGGATGACCAGGTGGTGGAAGCAGTTTCCAGGGACAAGAAGAGAGAGCTGCCCCTGGAGCACATCCTGGTCCTGACAGAGGAGAACTTCCACTCTTCCCTCTCCAAGGCTGCCAGGACAGTGGTGCTGTTTTATGCCAGCTGTGAGTATGAAATGTTGGGCCTGGTTGTCCCTTCTCTAACTTTGGGCTGCTCTCTGTGCTTTCCATGATCCTAGAGAGATCCTGGAGACAAGTTTTGACCATAAATCCATGCCACATCCTGTCCCATGGGCACTAATAACAATCAAATTCAATGAGTTCTTACCACTGGCTGATAAGAGCAGATATCAATCTGATATTTAGAGATTTTTAACCTTCATTTTATGGGAAAAAAAAACGTGGGACAAGAGGAGAAATTAATCTAGCATGGACTCATGGGCTGGCCTGGACAGTCTGGCCGCTGTCTGCTGAAACATAAAGTTAATTTTTCCCTATTGATTTCAAATCTTAGAGAGCTTGAAGCACCTCAGGGTGCAGAGATTCATAATGTGACATTGTCAGGGAGCAAGCTGGGGCTGGCTGTCCCCTGGCTATCCCTCAGGGCTGTGTTTCCCCTCTCCTGTGTTTCAGGGGAAGCTGTGTCCCTGGCAGTGCTGCGCTCTTACTCCGAGGTGGCCTCTCTCCTGAAGGGTAAGGACCCCCAGGGCTCAAGGCTTCCACCTGCTCCTCTGGGCAGTAGGAACCAAGATATTGATGGTACCTCACTCCCTCACCTGGAATACACTCATTTTTGCCCCTCAGACTCCTAAGGAAAGTCATATCCACACAGGTTGTTTAGGAGCACTCCTTTGTGTCTTATGTAGGCATCTTTGCAGTCTCTCCTCCAAGGGAAAAAACATAGGGCAGGAGGAAATGGCCTCAAGTTGCACCAGGGGGGGTTTAGATTGGATATTAGGGAAAATGTCTTCATGGAAAGGGTTGTCCAGCCCTGGCACAGCTGCCCAAGGCAGTGGTGGAGTCCCCATCCCTGGAGGGATTTAAAAGTCATGTGAATGTGGCACTTGGGGACACGGGTCACTGGTGGCCTTGGCAGTGCTGGGGGAACAGTTGGACTCCATAATCTTGGAGGGCTTTTCCAAGCTAAACAATTCCATGATTTTATGATCCTGGAAACATTCAAGGCCAGGCTGGATGGGGCTTGAAGCAACCTGGGATCATGGAAAATGTCCCTGCCCTTTCCAATCCAAATTACTCTGTGATGCCATTTGGTGGGCACAGTGCCTGCATGGGGGAGAATTTGTGAAGGGCCAGGGCAGAGGCCCAGTGCCAGTGGGTGACACAGAGCAGCAAACAGCAGGAACTGTGACCTGGAACATGGAACCAGGGTCCTGTTTGTGCCTCTCAGGTCCCTGTCCTGCCCAGGAGATGCCCTACACATCAGTGGTGTGGCACCTCAGCTCTGCTGGGAAAAGGAGCTGTGATTATCCCTGGTTTTGAAGGAAAATGGGACAGACAGGTGTAGGCAGGCCCAGATGCACTGAGCAGGACAATGTCACATTTCCAGTGCTGGTGCCTCCAGGGCTTGCAGACTGCCTCAGTTATGTGGGAATTCTCACAGGTGGCCACAGAACTCCAGAAATAACACAGTGATGGTGAACAATCAGCAACACATCAGGGAATCTGGGAACAAAGGCAGGAGGGAGGGATCCTTCAGGAGGATCTGTGCAGTGTAAGCCCCACATTCAGGCCTTCAAGCCCATTCCACTCTGCTTTGTGGGGAGAGGTGGGTTCTTACATGGGCTGAATCTCTTCCAGAGGTGCCTTTTTTCTCCCTCTGGCTGCAGGGGACACTGAGGTGGCTTCATCTCACTGCAGCAGGGTGGGGAAGTCACATGGATCTGGGCAAGAGCTATTCCAGCACCTCTGGAGGTGACTGGTACCTTCTCCTGGTTTTTTTTTCCTCCATCAAGGCTCCTTTTTCCTGGTGCTGGGCACAGTGTCCTACAGGATTCAGCAGTGTGGGGCATGAATGGAATGTGGAGAGGACCTCACACTTTTCTGGGAAGCAGCTGCAGTGGGAGCTGCTTACAATAAACTCTTCTGGGAATGCTGCAGGCAGTGCTGAGGGCTGGAGGAAAGCAGCTCTGCATTCCTGGTTTGCATGAAGGGAAAGTCACTGGCAGCTTTGATCTGGACTGAAATCCCAGGAATAAACAGGAAGGGACAGGAGAAGTTGTTAGAGATATTGGGGTTGGTGGTGGTTTGGGGTTTCTTTTGGACTTCCCCAGCAGCCAGAGCAGCTAAAGGAGCAACCCAGGAGAGTGTGTGGGTAAAACCCAGCCTCTTCCCAAGGCAGTGGCCAGCCCTTGGTGGGTTCTGCACAGCCAGGATTTCACCACGTGTGTTCTGAATCACTTGATAACAATCTCAGGGCAGGGAATCAGCCACAGACAGATTCTCAGCAGAGATCATGAACTGCCTGGGGTCAGGGCCTTTCCTCTTTGATCACTGAGGTCTCTCCAAAGACTCCCAGGCCAGATGTGTCCCTATGGGATGAATCCAGTCTGGTTTCTGTGCTGTGACCTCGGGGCAGACACAGAACAGCTGCATTGGTGGGTCTGGAGATCCTTTTTCCCTACTGCTGAAGGAGCCTCAGGGAATGGGGAGAACCAGCTGCCAGAGGAGCTGGAAAACCTCAGAGGATGCTGTTCCCTGGGCTCTCAGTGATAGCTGCATCAGGAAGAAGACCTCAAGCTGTGAAGGATTGACAATAAAACCTGGAGTATGGCTCGGGGCACTCTCAGTTCCCCAGAAGGGCTGGTATTCCTGCCTGCTCCGGGGTGGAGCTTCCTTCCCAAGGGCTGGGAATCCACAAGCAGCTGTCTGAGGAGTGAATCACCCACGCTGGAGGCACATTTTGAATTGCAGAACCAGGTCCTGCTCCCCATGCCAATTCTTTGTGCAAAATGGCATTGAGACTAGGCCATGTGTGATCAAACACAGGCAATGGAGGAGGCTGGGGACTGCAATGACCCCGTGAGTCAGCCCCTACCAGATGCTCAGCACATCCTCACCAAGTGGAGTTTCCAGCCCTCAAGTGTTTTCCATTTGTTGAGAGATCCAGTTTAGCAGGAGACAAAGAGGAGCATCTCTTTCTTGCTGAACTGAGCATTTTTTTTACCCTTGGAACAAGAATTTCCCAGTCCCACTGGGACTCACTGCTGCACCTCTGGTTTGCTTTTGCAAGATGGAAATTTTTGGAAGCAGCAGGGTTAAGAGCAGAGGATGTGAAGGTGAGACAGTGCTGAGCAGTTCTTGGATGGGATGTTGGCCTTTTTTGCAAAGAAGAGAGGAAATCAGTATCTAAGAAGAGCAATAGATTGTGTTGGAAGATGGTTCTGCTTCCCTCCTCTGTGCCTGTGGGGTCTTCTTGACCAGGGATTTATAAAGACAGGGGGTGAGGTTGTAGCTCAAAGGGAGGAAGATCAGCTGCATGATTTAGCAATGTCCATCCCTGGAGTGTAACTCTGGAGTGAGGATTTTGTGGTTCATTGTGTGATGTTTCCCAGGTAGTTATTCCCATTCTGTATTGGATTCTTCCTCCTGAAGTGCAGCACTTTGTACATAATTTCTCTGTCATGTTGTAGCCTTTGGACCAGCTCTTCAAGTGAGCTGGTTTTTCAATACAATCATGGAATTGTTGAGGTTGGTCCTTTCCCTGAACATGCTCAAGCACCCTGCCAGTCCTGCCTTTCAAATAATTTTAAGTTCAAATGATTATAAGTTCAAGGGATTCCTGATTTTTCTTGTTCCTGTGGCATTGATGGTTTGTCTTGTCCTGGTTTTCTAAGACCTCTAGGACAGAGGTTCTTGCTCTTGCTGGGTTCTGAAGCACCTAAACCCACAAGACAGGATTTTGTGTTCCTCTTTCACCTTCCTTCCCACTCAGCAGTGACCACAGGGCTGGACAGTCCTTTGCTGAGTTACTCAGTTCTGCTTGTTCAGTCCTTAATGAAATGGTGCAGGCTGGAATGGAAGAGGGACCATCCTGTACCAGATGATTTTCAGGCCAGATGGGGCTCCTTCAGAGCACATGGTAGATAATTCCCTGAGCTAATATCCAAATATTAAAATTCATCTTTGAAAGAGCTTCAAGCAGCCTCACAACTCGATTTGAACAGGACATCAAAGCCCCATTTCCATGGAATTATATTCCAGAGTTGGGCAAGACACAAGATGATGTGGTAAGAGATGATGAGAACCAGCTACACTGGATCAGAGGTGTGAAGTAAATCTGAGCTCAGGCTTTCAGTGTGAGATCTTCTTGCAGAGTCTGGGAATGACACAAACCATTTCTGCTCTCGTGGAGTGTTCTGACAATTCCTGCCTGTCTCAGTGGATTTGCAGGCCCTTCACTTGTGCTGCTTCCTGCTTTTTCTGCACAAGGCTTTGATGCAAAGCAGAACAGCAGCAAACTCCTGCTGTGAACTGCAGTGCAGAAGCTCACATGAAGGTTGCAGAAAATGATCCTGTGGGAGGCCAAGGATACAGGGATAAGGAGCAGGAACTCGTGCTGAGGTCACCTCTGCCTTCCCCCTCATCTACAAAAATCCTCATGGAATCCCAGAAGGGTTTGGGTTGGGAAGGACCTTAAACTCCATCTCATCCCACTCCCTGCCATGGACAGGGACACCTTCCACTATCCCAGGCTGCTCCCAGCCCTGTCCAACCTGGCCTGGAACCCTCCCAGGGGTTAGGGGCTGCACAACTCCTCTGAGCAACAAGAGTTTGTGCAACACTCAGCTGTGCTCAGGAACTTGTTCTAATATTTGGTCAGCCCTCCTCATGCTGGCATGGGTTGCTGCTTGACCCTGCCCAGTGATCTCACTGCCCCCTCCAGAGCACCCCTGACGTGTTGTGAGATTTTATTGTTTCTCTCTCACTGGCCATTTCCAGGCAAAACTTGGTTGGGTTTTTTCCTCAAGAGGGAAGCCTTAAAAACTGCTCCAGATTCTCATTTGCTTAAACCTTTCCAAAAATGTGCTTCCCAGGCTGACCTGCTGGGCTCTGCAGAGGTTTCACCAGGACAGAAGAACATAATTTTCTTTCCATGGGCTGCAGATGCTGTTGAGTGTCCATCTATTTCCTGCAGCACTGGTGGTACCTTTGCATCCTGCTTCTCCTGATGCCTTCAGTTTTAGTTTTCATGTTTTTCAGATTCTGTGCTGCCCAGGGGTGCAGTTCTGAGCCTCACAGTCAGTGTTAGTCAGGTCTCTTCACAGAGCAGGGAGATAAAACAAATCCTTTTTCTGCTGCACAACAAGGACAACTGGGACAAGTTTTCAGGCCCAAAAGCACAAACAAGGCTGGGCTGAAGGGAGAAAACAAGAAGGATGGGATTCATAACCTGAAGCTGGAATTGGACAATTAAACCCCAATATGCAAATGGACCAAAAATTATAAAAGTGTGAGACCCTGTGACCGGGCATCCATTTTGAGATCATTTTGTGACCATTTTGGGTCCACCTTGGGTGTAGCCCTGGCCAGGCTCTTGTCCTGCCCAAGGTATATCCTTAAAGACCTTTGAATAAATATCTTTATTCTCTCAGCTTTGGCTACTCTCTGTTCCAGGTCAGCCTTCCCAAGGCATCTCTCCTCATGGAATGCTGCTGTCCTTACACTTTGCCCTTCAAATTGCTTTCTGCCCCTCTAGGCTTGAGATCAAAACCAGATTGGATATGTTTTATTCCATCAGCCAGGCTTTTAATGAAAATAGTGATCAGAATCAAACCCAGGACAGGGAGAGAAGAAAGCTTGGCTGGTTTCTCTTGAGAAATCCTCATCACCTGCCCCAGCCCTGGTTTCTGGAGGACTCTTTGCCATGGTGTGCCTCCGTGTGTGTACTTGTCTCTAGGTTTTATCCCATCTTTCCCATGCAGCTTTTGAGTCCTGTTCAAAGAAATTTAGGGAAGAAGTGAAGATTTCTGAGATAGAGCATTCCTGCCATGGGCATGGACAACTGCACACTGGCCTTGGTCAAGCCCCTGAGGCAGCTCAGGTGAGGCTGGAAGCCAAGGGAAGGGAGGGAGTGAAGCTGGTCAGGATTTAGGTCAGTCTTAGCCATGGACCAACAGCAGCAGCCTGTGCTGGGCTTCACCCAGCCCAAAGATGAAAGAAAGGCTGATAAGGTCCCTGGAAGTGTCCAAGGCCAGGCTGGACAGGGCTTGGAGCAACCTGGGATAGGGGAAGGTGTCCCTGGCCATGGAAAGGGATGGAATGAGATGGGCTTTAAGGTCCCTTTCAACTCAAACATTCTGTGACTCCATGATTCTTTGCTGAAGGAAATGCTGGAGTTGCACAGATCTTGGGCTTGTAGAGAGCACTCAAGGAACCAACTTTTCATTTGTTTCACTTCTTACCAGTCTTGAGTTTCTTGCATTGGTGAGACCCATGAAAAGCCTTTTGAGGACATTTCCCAGGACCCACAGTTGGACTGACTGCCCTGGAATTCCCAAGTGCTCTTCCTTTCCCACTCCCTTACTTATGAGACCCTTTAAGGGGGTCCTACAGGTCCTATAGGTGTCTGCTCACGGCTTGTGTGGGATCACAGAAAATCCTGAGTTGGAAGGGATCCACAAGGATCATCAAGCCCAACTCCTGGCTCTCAGGACAACCCAAGAATCCCACCCTGTGCCTGAGGGCAATGGAGGAAAGCATCTGTCTTCCATCCCCTTTAACTGGTCCATGTGCTTTTGGCTTCATGCTTGAGGCAGAACAGAGATTTTTCAATATTGAACAGCTCAATAAATGCAAAAACCTTGGCTGCAACCTCCTCCTCCATCATGCCAAGCTTCATCTTCCCTCTTTCCTGTAAGTGAGTGCCTGCATTATTTCTTTCTTTGGCCTTATTCCTAAGGTATTTCCAATACCTTTCCCTACTGCCTTTTAAGCTCCTGGACAGTTGTCTCAGGATTTTGTGGTTTTGCTTGGAGTCACCAGTCAGATGTGAATGTCTCTGGGTATGAGTGATTTCAAGAGGGAGGTGGGCTGTACTTAAAGGGCTTGAGTATTTGGGGCTGGATTTTGGTGGATTTCTGTCAGCATTAATACAAATACAGACAACAATATCACCAAGCTAATAAAAGGCTCTATTTTCCATCCAATTTATTATTGTTTTTAGTTTTTCATATCATTCATGAGTATTTATTTTCCTCTCTAGGAACCCCGGGGGTTTTACTGTCCCGAGTGAACTGCTGGGACTGGCCTGGCCTTTGCTCCCTGGAGAATGTCACCCAGTTCCCCACCATGAGGATTTACAAGGAGGGACAGCAGTCAGTGACATATGGTGGCATGTGGGGAACCAAAGAGCTCAGCAGCTTCATCCTGCTGTGAGTGACAAATCCCCACAGGGTGACACTGCACATCTGCTGTCACCATCCCTGTCTTCTTGTTGGAATTCCTTCTTTGTTATTTTTTAATGGGGATCCCAAGGCTCTCAGTTTGGCTCAGGCTGTTCTCTCTTTGCTGTAACCAGCTCCAGCACCTCTCTGGGATGATAATTTTTGTCTCTAATGAGGTGTCACATTTCTCCCATTGTGATGGGGCCTTGTTGGATTGAGGTTGCCCTGTTGTCTCTTCATCCCAAAAGCAGAGGAGACAACAGCCCAAGTTGTTTCTCTGCCTTTCCACAGGAGCCAAGTTTCCTGCCCACTGAAGTTGGCCACCATGGATGAAGCAGAAGGATATTTAAGAGGGGAGTTTCCACCTGAACTCTCATCCCACCATCACACCTCACTCCTGGGAGTTTTTAGCACAGCCACCAGCGAAGGTTTGTTGGGATTGGTGGGTTAAGCACTCTCAAGCTTCATTCCTGGTGGGACAGGGATGCTTCCAGCTGTTGGAAGTTCCCAACACCACCTGCCTAGCCCTGCCTTTCTCAGTTTTACAGTGAGAGGGTGGCAGGTGGTTCCAGGTGTGGGATTTCAGATCCATACCCTGGCTCAGAGGACATTCAGCTGCCAGGTGTGTTTGCTACACCCACTGTGGGAGTAGAAACTTCCCAAGCCTGTTGTCCCTGTTATCTCCTGCCCCTTCTTCCCAAAGAGTTTTGCTCTGTCCTCTCTATGAGTCCCTTCAAAATAGTTGTAGGTTGGCATTAAATTCCCTCTTAGCCTCTGATTTAGCCCAGATCCATCAGCCTCTTCCTGTAGCCCATGTACAACATGTCCCCCCATATTCTTCCTTAAAAAAGGGAGAGATCCACTCTTGGATCTTGCTGATATCTCCTGAAGAAGTGGTAGCCTCAGTTCTTGTAACACACAATCCAAAACCTTTATTTAAAAAAAAACAAACAGAACAGCAATAAGGTAAAATAGAAGTTTCCTGCATCAGAAGGAATGAAATGTGAATAACTCAGTGAAATCCACTTGTGGATTTTGGAATAGGTGGGCACAGAAATGCAATGTGTTACCAAGGGAGAGGAAACAAAGCCAGTCTGGAGAGAGAACATCAGGCAAATCACAGAATCCCAGAATGGTTTGGGGACCTTAAAACCCATCCCATTCCACCTCCTGCCACAGGCAGGGACACCTTCTACTATCCCAGAGTGCTCCAAGTCCTGTCCAAGCTGCCCTTGGACACTTCCAGGGATCCAGGGGCATCCTGTGCCAGGGCCTCACCATTGGGAGCTGAGATCTTCCAACCCCACAGACTCTCACTTGCCAGCTTCCCCTGGGAATTGCTGCCTTAAAAATAGGAGAACTTCCTGATCTTGCTTAAGATCAAACTTTCAGACTATTTTTCATTTCAAAGCTCCCTTGTGCCTCTAAACTTCAGTCTAGTGCAAACCAAGCTACTCTCTCACGTGAGAGGGTCCAGAGGGAAGAGGTAAGAACAAGACAGGATGCCTGGAACCAACTAGAAAACACTTGGGCTGTGTTCCCTGAGCCTGCTGACAGCCAATTCACTGCCTTCCTCTGGAGATCTAATCTGGTGAACACAGCAGGAAATCCTACTGACCCCAAAAAACCTTTTATCCAGCCCAGAGAAGCTGTGGCTGCCCCTGGATCCCTGGAAGTGTCCAAGGCCAGGTTGGACAGGGCTTGGAGCAGCCTGGGATAGTGGGAGGTGTGCCTGCCCATGGCAGAGGTTTGGAACTGCATGGGCTTTGGGGTCCCTTCCAACCCAAACCATTCTGGGATTCTACAGAGAAGTTGTTCATTTCCTTCCACGCAAACAAGAGCCTTGGAGGTTTCCAGACAGCTCTTTGTGGATCCTGTGGGATTGCCTGTTCCCTCAGGGCACATTTCCATCTGCAATCCAGAATGGAATCCTTGGGCTGGGGGAACTCAGCCACAGGGAGATGAAATTTGGGATGTCTTCTCCACCCATTTCCTCAGGGTGCTGCTGAACAGCCTGAGGCAGCAGGAACCTGGAGCCAGCTGTTCTGGCATCAAACCAGGCTGGAGTGAGGAGAGCCACGTTGTTCTTATCAACCTGCAGATTTATCTGGAGTTCCCAATCATTTTCTCATGGCAGAATTCCCCTCTAACCCCGAGCAGCAGTGAGCAGTGTCATTGCCATTTCTCCTGAACTGAAACAAAGCAATGAGATGTCCTGAAAAAAAATCCTGGAAATTTTCCAACCCTGAGCATGAGGACTAGGTTAAGAAGCCCTTTGAGGGGTTTCAGCTAAAAGAGGCTTAGTGGAAAAAATCCTATATAAAATTTCCTAGGAAGAGGTGAATGTATTATGAGTGTTTTCCTGGAAACTCAGAGAACTTTTAGGACAGAAATTTGCTTTTGATGCAGAAACTGGGAGAATCCTGGGAAGTAAAACTGAAGTGAACTATTTGAAAATACCCCTGAGCTCTGGTGCCTCACAGGGCTTGGCAGCATCAGTGGAAGCACAAGAGATGCTCCAGGAGCTGCTGTGCTGGAGAGCACTGTCAGAAGATGCCTCCTTCCAGAGAGATAAAGGGTGAGGCTCAGATCCTGCTTCCCAAAACTCTGCAGAGATTTTAGACCCTTCCTCATCTGGCAGCTTGATTCCTTCTTGTTCCCAAATCAGTGAAGTTGTGCTTGTGCAGTTCAGGGCAGCTGGGATCCCAGCTCAAGGAATGTGCTGCAAAGCATGATCAGGCCCCTCAGGGAATTAAAATTGTGCTTTCAAGGGGGACTAATTTCCTAGGAAATATTTAAATAGATTTTTTGAAGTGCTTCCTGTTTGCAGTGGAGCTGTGTGAATTTAGGGAGGTTTTGGGTACAAAGCAAAGAGCCTGTCACTGGAGAAATAGGGGCTGGTGTGTGGCTCTGGGTCTAGTAGAGCCAGAAATAGGGAAAAGTTTGGAAGTGTGATGGGGAGGGAGGATCTCATCAGGTCGAGGAATAAGCCTGGTATTGCTGGAGGTTGTCCTGACTTAGGGGGGAATTCCTGCAGCCAGGGCTGACCCAGGGCAGCACTTCAAGACAAGCTCTTATCTCAAGTGAGGATTTAAAGCTTAGTGGAGGTACTTGGGATGGGAACTTTTCTCTCAGCACTGATAAAATCAAGTAACCAAAGACCAGAAGAGCTGGAAAGCAACATCCAAGAATGGTTTCTCTGCAGCAGCTGGAGAAGGACTTGGGACAATGGCCTGGAGTGACAGGACACAGGGAATGGCTTCCCACTGCCAGAGGGCAGGGATGGATGGGAGATTGGGAAGGAATTCCTGGCTGTGAGGGTGGTGAGGCCCTGGCACAGGGTGTCCAGAGAAGCTGTGGCTGTCCCTGGATCCCGGGCAGTGTCCAAGGCCAGGTTGGACAGGGCTTGGAGCAGCCTGGGATAGTGGGAGGTGTCCCTGCCATGGCAGGGGTGGGACTGGATGATCTTTAATGTCCCCACCCCAGACCATTCAGAGATTCTATGATAATGACTGAGCCCTCAATGAGCCACCCCTTAAGGAACTCCTTTCATTTAAAAAAGAAAACAATTTAAATGGAAGTTTATGGGCCACATGGGAAACAGTGGAAAATACAGCTTTGAGTGAGTGTAGCTGCAAAACAGGAGTCAAAGAACCAGAAAGTGACCAGTTGTGAGGCAGCTCCATCTATTGAGCTCTGAGTCACAGGTCCCAGGAGCTTGGGCTGGCCAGCTCTGCTGGGACAGTGAACGTTCTGAGGAACAGTCCCTGCTGTGTGGCAGCAATTTATATCATTTATAGCCATTTATATCATTTATAGCAATTTTTATCTGAGATATCCCCTTAATTCCCAGGACAAGCCTGGCTTCTCCACAGAGTGAGATTTCTCCCTCTCCTCAGGTTGGAAGAGCCGTTTTGTTGCTTTTTTGTTGCTTTTGGTTGCTCAATGCAAAGGAGGAGGAGGAGGAAGGGGGGTGGTGGTGTTGAAATCCTCCTCCCTGTTCTCACCCCACCTTTGGCAGCAGCTGTTTGGAGCTCTGATCTCTGCATTTCACAAGCTCCCCCACCGTGCCTTGCATGTTCCCACAAAGCTTGGCTTTCCCATGGATCCCCTGCCTGAAACCACAGCCAGGCTGGACAGGGCTTGGAGCAGCCTGGTCTGATGGAAGGTGTCCCAATCCATGGCAGGGGGTGGAACAAGATGAGCTTAAGGTCCTTACCAGCCTAAATCATTCTGGAATTCTGTGAAATTGGAGGCTTTTTATAAGGGAATAAACCAGCTCTGCAGTCAGCTTTGTTTTGGAGCTGTGCTCTCAGTCTCAGCTGTGATCAAGAGAGCCCAGCCTGGTTTTTCCCTATCCTGCAACAGCCCCAGTCTGCTGGGAGGAGCTGGATAAACCAAGAGACACTTGAGGGAAAGGTTGGTTTATCTCCAAGCTCTTAGCCCTACTCCAGTAAAGCTGTCATCCATCATTTCTCAAAGGTCACTGGGATTTAAAAGATTTCTGTTTAGACTTATAATTGGTCTCTTGTTTCCAAGAACGCTTACAGACTGTAAGTCCTTAAAGACATTTCATTTTCCAGCAGTGCCTTTGTCCTGCAGGTCCTGGAGGCTCAGTGCTGAAGAGCAAACACTGTTCTCATAGTGGGAATTTTCTCCTGATCCTTGCTCTCTGCCTGCTCCTCCTGCCATGGCCTGCAGCCCTGAGCTGCAGTAATTTCTTGTGAGCCTCTAATCCTGGTTTAGTCTGCTCTGGCAGGATGTTATGTGTGCAGACATTGATCAGGTTTTCAGGAAAAAAACCTCAACACCTCTCTTCTTATTGTTTATTCTTGTATCTTTGTCTTTTTCCAGCCAGGGAAGCCTTTGAAGAGGCAGGAAACATCCTAAGTGGCCACATAAGGATGGGGATGTATTTTGAAGATGATGCCTTGTCTTTGTAAGTGGTTTCTCTTTTTCTTTGGGAAGAATTCAAGCTGATCTGCACTTAGTGAAAGGCAAGTGTCACTGTGCTGAGTGACAGCTACAAGTGACTTTTTCCTGCAGGGAGGTGGGTCAGGACTCCTCCAAAGGGAATTGTCACCTTGGCTGTGCCACTGATTCTCAGCCTGTCCGTGGTCACCTTCCTGCTGTTCATTTTCACTCTGGGTATTTTCAGTCCTTCAGCCTCCGTGGATGTGGTTGTGTTCCTCACACAAACAGGAGCAAACCTTTCTGGAAATAAAAAAAACAGGCTGGAAAAACCATACCATCAGTGTGTGAGGGAGAAAAAGTCCTGCCTTTATCTTTCCATGAGGAAAAAAATGATGGATAGTCACTGCAGTGCCTTCCCTTGCTCTGGTGGTTGCCCCCATTTGCCAAGAAAAGCCAGAAAAGAAGCTGCTTGTGACTACTTGGGCTAGGAGTGGAGTGGACATTGAGTCTGGGTGCTGGAGAAGGCTTTGGAAGCTGGGAAATAAATGCTGGCTTGCTGTGGAGCTGCATTCCTGACTTCAAGCCAAATGGGAGTAAATGGGATCTTACCTGTGTCATTAAGACTGCAGCAAAGGGCAATGTCCTTTGGGTTGGAGTGTGAGAGGTGCTTCAGTGCCTAGAAATGCAGCTGGATCCAGGGGGAATCTTCAGCTTGCCCTGGCATCTCATTTCCATCAGGAATGAGCTATCAAGGCGGAGTTAAAAATCCCAGGAGGTCCTTGGCCTGTTTTTCAGGTGTGGGTTTAACAGCCTGCAGTGCAACAGGGAATTATTTTCATTATTTCCTCAGAGGTGTGATGCATTCCTGATGAGACACGGGCATTTTTGTGGTGAGCAGGGAGAATAAAAATGCAAATACTTTGGGAATATATCTCTATTAACCAAACTGCTCCAGGCATCAGTTAAGACTTTTCTTCCCTGAGGATTGCAGCCCAGCTGATAGAAGGCAAAAAAAGCAGAGGACAGGGTGATCTCTCAAGGTACCAGTAGAAGAAGCCTGTGCTCTCTCAGTGCTGACACATGCAAGAATCCTGCTCCAGGAGTCTGCAGCCTGCTCCTGTTTAGCAGGAATATTTAGTGCAGTTTATATTGATAGTCCTTCTGCCAAATCTGCCCTTTGGCTGTGATTTGTGGGTGAAGCTACTGTAGCTGATGGGCTTCTCAACTGTAAGCAGAAAGTAAACACTTACAGGAATTCCTTATGCAAGAGCCAGGCTCACTTCCCTTCTTCAGAAAATGAAAAGCCCTTCTTCAGCTCAGTGCTCACAGAGAAAATATTTGTGGCTCCCAGGTCACAGAAAGCTGATTCCTCCTCTGTGCATCCTGTAGACCTTTTCCAGAGAAAAAAAAGAGCTACAGGATACACAAAGGCTGTTGTCAGCAAAGCTGTTTGCTCAGCAGGCACCTGCTGGGCTGGTCACTAATGAAGGGGAAAAAGGCATTGAGGAAGAAATGCTTTGCATGAGGTTGTTGTTTGTTTCCACGTCGATGTCAGAGATTCCTGCCAAGGATTCGTTTGCAGATGGTTTTGATTGAAATGCAGGGCTCGTGTTACCCACTGAATGGTCCTGCTGTATAAATAGAAAGCTGTGGTGAGCAGCAGCACAACCCCTCAGTACCAGGAAGAGGAGAAGGGATTTCAGGATAGAGAGTAGCTGGGGAATTTGGTGATTTTCTGACAGTATAGAAGATATTTCCTTATAGAATTGTAGAGTAGAACCCCAGAATGGTTTGGGTTGGAAGAGCCCTTAAAGCCCATCCAGTTCCACCCCCTGCCATGGGCAGGGACACCTTCCACTAGCTCAGGTTGCTCCAAACCTCATCCAACCTGGCCTTGGACACTTCCAGGGATGGAGCAGCTTCTGTGGAATCCTCTTCCAGTGCCTCACCACCCTCACAGATGCTTATCAAAGGCTGCTGAACAAGGTGATGTATTTTAGATACAGGGAACAAGAATCCTCACTCCTCTGAGCCATGACCAAGCCAAAGAATCTCTTTAAAACCCATAGAAGTTTAATAAGTTCAAAACCCCTGAATTAAATATTTTTTAGGGTTTTGCCAGCCTTCATCAACTGTAAATACATCAGCTCATGGTGAAGTTTGCAGTGGGTGTATTAGTCCCAGAGAGATAAATGCTGTGATGGAGGATGGGAAAGGCCTCCATAAGAATTGGACACCATGAAAATGAATTATTGTTGTGTCACTGATGACCTAAAGAAACTCTTCCCTGTGAGGGTGGGGAGGCCATGGAAGAGGATTTCAGAGAAGCTGCCCCATCCTGGAAGTGTCCAAGGCCAGGCTGGACAGGGTTTGGAGCACCCTGGGACAGTGGAAGGTGTCCCTGCCCATGGCAGGGGGTAGAACTGGATGAGCTTTAAGGTCCCTTCCAACCCAAACCATTCTGGGATTCTGTGGTGTCACAGCCTTTGAAAAATTGCCAGGAGCCTTTCAAAAACCAGACATACCCCCAAGGACTGCAGAGGCAGCTGATTTCCCCTGTCACACCCTTCCTCTGGGCACTGCCATCTGCAGCCTCCAGGGCTGAAGTTCCTCAAACTTCCAGAAAATTGCTGTCCTGCCTTGGTGTCCCCACTGCCCTCTCATTGCTCAGACTTCTCCTATTTTTGCTTTCCCCACTTTCTCAGCATTTCTTTGAATACCTTGAACCCTCTTACCAGAAGGACATGGTGGAACAAAGGATAATCTGGCTACTCCACCAAGAGTGGGTGGGTGCAGCCTGTGTGTGTTGCTCCAATGATGGACTTCACCATCATTTTTGGGCTTGTTCACTGAGACAAACATTGGATCTCCTGGAGGATCCAACCTTGGTTTGTGTGGGTTGTGTCCCCTGGGTGGAATCTGAGACCTCTGTTTGCCTTGGCTGGGGAGGCAGAGTGAAGCCCTGGGTGGGTGTTTGCATCACCCAACGGTAGGTGTCAAAATGAAGGAGAAGTAGGAATAAAATCCCAAAAACCCAGAATGGTTTGGGTTGGAAGAGACCTTAAAGCTCATCCCTTTCCACCTCTGCCATGGACAGGGGCACCTTCCACTATCCCAGGTTGCTCCAAGCCCTGTCCAGCCTGGCCTTGAACATTTCCAAGGATGGGGCACGTCTCCAGGAGGATGCCAGCTCTGTGGGCAGCACATTTAGGGTGTGTCCAACCCCTCTGTGCCCATCCCTCTTTTCCAGATCCCAAAAATACTCCGTGTCCCCCCCTGCCCTCCTCCTCGCCCGGAGCGGTGGCCGGAGCGTGGAAGGCATCGCTCTGTCCAAACACAGCGTGCAGGACATGGTGCAGATGATCAGATATCAACTGCTGGACATTTTTGTGAGTAAAAATAAAATCCAAATGTCCTTTTTCCATTGCAGTCATTTGCAGAGCCCTGATTGTAGCGTGGAGTTCTGTGGAACGGCCGCATCCGCTCGTTATTTTTGTCGTGCCGAGTTTGTTTTTAAAGTTTATGACTTGGAGCAGGGAAGCTAGACAGAAATCTGCTGTTTGCTGTGTGGTCTTGGAGCAGGAGACCCTGGAGTTGAGGGACTGGCCTCAAGAGTCACTCACCTGCTGCAGCAGTGGCTTGGCTTCCCACAGGGTCTATTCCCCATTCCCAGGGCTTTTTCCATGTGCCTTTTGGAGCCTCTGCCTGCTCTGCTCACATCCCCATCTCCGAGCTCACAGCTGCTCCCACAGACTTGGGGCACTTGGGTTGGGCAAAGACATCTCCAAGTGCACCACAATCCCAGCCCTCTTCCAGCTTCCCACATCCCACACAGACACTGCAGCCTTGCTTAACCCCTGCACCCTCATGTAAGAGCAGAAAGTGGAATTTCCTCCTGTTTTCTCCTCCTCATAACCCCCAAATTCTCGTTTGTGACGTCCTGCAGCCAGAAATCACCGTGTCAAATCTGCCCCAGTACCTGCAGCTCAGAAAGCCCTTCCTCATCCTGTTCAGTGCTGGTGACATCAGTCAGATGGAAAATGAAGAGATGCTGAAGCTGGCAAAAGGAAGAACCCAGCAGACGTTTGTGGCTTGTTGGTTGAACCTGTGAGTGTTTGAAAGTCTCTCCTTTGCATTAACTCGCTCTGAGCCTTGCAGAAAAAAAACCCCTGAGGCTGCAATTACTGAAAACACAAGCTGGTAATGTGATTAGTGGGTCTGAAATCTTTAGGAGTTGGGAGGTCAAACCATTGAGCAATGGTTCACTCAGTGTTCTGGGCAACTGCAAAAATTGCCTGACAGAGTAAAACTAGTAAATATTTAATTGATTGCAGAAATCGTTTTCAATAGAGGACAATGTTCTCTAGTGCTTGTAGTAGCTTGACCCTGGGTCTGGTGTTATTTGTATTTTTGTTGCATGTGGGAAGAAAAAAAAATGGAAATTTACCCTCCTGGAATGTCTTATGGTGATTTTCCACCAGCAGTTAGAGGGAATGGCTGGTCATTGACTGGGGAAAGAAAATTTTCACAAGAAGCCCCATAAATTAAACTTAAAAAATATTCAGGCAACAAAATTAATTCACGACCTAAGAAATAGAAGATTGTAGGAAAGGTTTTTGGGTTTGGTTTTGTTTTTTTCTTTTTAATCCTCCTCTTCGGAGTTGCATTTTGAATTTTTGGCCTCTGTTTGTTTTGCCCAAGCCCAGAGAAGCTTCAGTGGCTTAATCATAACGTGCTTTGAAGTCTGGGAAGCGCCGTCCAGCGTGGGCTGGAGTTTGGCTGAGGGGGAAAACTCACATGTGCTCAGAGAGAAGGGGATTGGGCTGCCAGTAATGCACCAGAAACGAGAGCCCTGGAACTCCCCCACCTACACATCTGCCTTTGCTCTGCCTCCCTGAGACACTAAAGGCCTTCCTGTGCCAGAGCAAAATGGCACTGCCACAAAACAGGGCAGGAGCCCAGAGTGGTTTAGGGTGGAAAGGAAGTTAAAGATCATCTCAGTCCAACCCCTGACAGGGGCAGGGACACCTTCCACTATCCAAGATATCCCATCCAGCCTGGCCTTGGACATTGCCAGGGATCCAGGGGCAGCCACAGCTTCTCTGGGCACCCTGTGCCAGGGCTTCCCCACCCTCACAGCCAACAATTCCTTTCCAATATCTCATCTAACCCTGCCCTCTGGCAGTGGGAAGCCATTCTCTGTGTCCAGTCACTTCATGTCCTTGTTAAAAGTCCCTCATCCTAGAAAAAGGCCCTCATTCCCAGGGCAAGAGCCAGCTCAGACCTGAAGCCTTAAAATAGTGCTGGAAGGTCTCAGCACTTTTGTGGGCTTGCTGTCCCTCTGTCTCAGTGTGCTGTTTTCACCCTCTCTGTGTCACTTGAGGAATTTGCATTTCCATCCCCATGGAATTGCTGTCACTGTGGGGCAGTGGCAGCAGCTGGGCTGGAAGGAGCTGGCAGCTGTCCCTGCAGACAGGATCTAACCCTGGGGGGCTGCAGGACCTGTCCCACTCTTGTCCCACCTGTTCTTAGAAGCTTAAGGGGGAAAACATCTTCCACCTTTCTACAGAGTTTGTCCTGCTCAAGGATTTCTTCACACAGCCAGGCTGTTGTCTGCTCTCTCTCCATTGGCTCTTAACAGGTTCCCTAAGCATCAAGCTTATTTACAGTGCTTAAAATCAGAGAATCCTGGAATGGTTCATGTTGGAAGGGACCTTAAAGCCCATCCTGTTTTTTCATGGGCAGGGACACCTTCCACAATTCCAGGTTGCTCCAAGCCCCATCCCAGCCTGGCTTTGAACACTTCCAGTGACAATGCTTCTGCAGTCTCACCAAACTTTTGCTTTGCTGGGTGTGACCCAAAGGCTTTGGTGGTTTTTTGGCTCTCAGTCCTGTTGTGCTGCCAAACCTGAATCTCCTCTTCCCAACAGGAAGAAGACTCCAGTAGGACACGGGATCCTGAGGACATACTTTTCCACCACACCTTCCTTGCCCGTTCTCCTCTGGGTGAACCTCCATGCTGGGGGTCAGGTATTCAAGTTCCCATCAGAGCAGTCCATCACTGAGATGAACATCTTGTCATGGCTGGAGAAGCTCCAGGCAGGACTGGAGATTCCCAGCAGTAAGTGGACACAGGTTTATAACGTTCCTGAGCACACACTGTGAGCTCCAGTCTGTTTATGAGAAGATACTACGTGCAATAAATTGTCTGCCCTGGAATTTAACGATGGAAAAACCAGCTCTGCTTGTTAGAGCTGGAGAAGTACAAATAGTCCAGCCAGGAGAGAATGCCCACACTCACAAGTTTGCTTTGGGACTGTTTAATGCTCAGAGCCAAATGTGGATAGTTTGGAATTGACATCTTTTCCCTGTGATAATCCCCAAATCTGGCTGTGTTTTCCCATTCCCAGCCACAACTTGCTAATAAAAAACCTCCCAGCTCCTAGTTGGCAGTGTAAGAAGTAGCTGCTCTTTAGGCACCTTCTTGCATTTCTTTTTGGGTGGGAAATGGTGAGGGAGCTGGTGTTTTACTGGGGGCTCTGGGACATGAAGGGTTGGCTTGTGCTGTGAAGCTTTTCACTGTCTTGATCAGCCTGATGAGGCCTTGGAGGAAGCCAGCACGCATCTGCCTTCCTCAAGAGAGCTGGAGAGGGACTTGGGCCCAGGGGTGGAGGGACAGGACACAGGGAATGGCTTCTCTCTGCCAGAGGGCAGAGATGGATGGGAGATTGGGAAGGAATTTCTGGCTGTGAGGGTGGGGAGGCCCTGGCACAGGGTGCCCAGAGAAGCTGTGGCTGCCCCTGGATCCCTGGAAATGTCCAAGGCCAGGCTGGATGGGATATCTTGGATAGTGGAAGGTGTCCCTGCCCATGGCAGGGGGTTGGAACAAGATGAACTTTAGGTCCCTTCCATCCCAAATCGTTCTGTGGTTCTATGATCTTTCAGAAAAAGATTTTAATTTTGTATTCCTTAGAATGGGGGGAGGGGGGAAAGCTGTAATTCTTTAACTCTTTACCTACTAACTGGGACTGTATTTGCTGCTCAGGTACCTTGTCTGAAGAAGACTGGAAGCCACCACTCCCTGCTTATGATTTCCTCCAGATGATGGAGCCATCCGTGCCTGAGCTGTCCCCCCACCCTGGGGACACCCCAGCACAGCACCCACCCCAAAGCCCCGGAGGGGACACTGCCAGAGGGGACACTGCCACCCGGGAAGAGCCATCCCAGGAGAGCACAGCAGAGGAAGTTGGTTCCCCTGGGAGGGGCCTGAGGGGGACGGCCCCCAGGCTGGCAGCCAGGGACAAGCAGGGCAAGAGGCACAGCGAGCTCTGAGAGCTGGGCTGGGGAAAGGTGTGAAAACCTCCCACTTTCCCAGCTTTTTCTCCAAGGAGAGAAGTGGTTTCAGCTGTCAAGGAATGGTGAAAAGAAAGGCCACTCCCTGCTGCAGAGTGCTGGGGGGCTTCTGATGCCAGGAACATGTCTGTACATCCCACATGTTGTTTCCTGGCTGCTGTTGGGAGCTCACTGAGCAACAAGGTACACTGGAAAAGACAAATCAGCCCTGCTCTGTAGATTTCCCAAGTCTCAGAGTCACTTCAGTTGCCCCTGAGCAGGAAGGGCTGAATGATTCCAAGGTAAAAAGCCCATTTCTCTCCTCCCTGGTTGCAGGAGAAGCTCTACTGATGTGTGACAGAAAATCCTGCAATTCCATCTGCACTGGAACTGTGTGCAGCCAACATTCCACCACTTCAAGGCTGCTCCAACCAGCCCCCAGTTGTGTTTGCACCTGACTTGTGACCCAAATTCGTGAGCATGTTCATCCTCAGGGGGAAGAGGAGGATTTGGTCGAAGGAGATTTATTCCAGAGGCCAGAGCTCAGCTCACACAACAGTCCTGAATAGCTGGGACAAAACTCTGCCAGCAAATCCCAAGGGTGGGCAGGTTGGGAGATGGCTTTCCTCACTGCTGGCATTTTCTTGGTCACAAGCCCAGGGGGTTATTTGCAGCCTCAATTTGTCTTTGCTCTCGGTGACAGCTGAGGTTGGTGCCTCCTGAGCTGGGAATGGTGCAGGGAGCAAGGTCTGTGCAAAGCTGAGTGCTGTGGAAGAGGGGAGGGAGATGAAGGGCAAGGCTGAACCTTTCCAAAGTGGGATGGAGCTGCTTCACATCCAAAACTTAAGTGGGGAGATGCAAAACCTGGGGAAGTGGATTTCCAGCCTCTGCTCATCTGCTGGGGACAAGAAATGGCAGTGGGTTGAAAGCAGATGGTCTTGAAGGTCCCTTCCAACCCAAACCATGGAATCCATGATCATCCCACTCCCTCCAATGAACATCTCCCTTCCACAGCACTGCTGAGATGTGCTGGAAGAGTCAGATCCTCTTTCTACTCCGTAGGGCTCTGAAATTACTGGAAAGAGGAAAAAATGCTGGTATGGGACTGCTGAGAGCATTGCAAACTCTGTATTTCTCATTCTGCAAGCAGCACACATGGCTGTGAGTCTTTTGAAATACCCAGAAATAGATCATTAGTCCTGGGCTCTCCTGGAAGCCCTTAATTGAGAGAGCCCATTTTTGGACAGAGTGACAGGCTTTGAGCCAAAATGTATGTATTTAAAGGAATAAACTGCAGCCTGCTGATCAAAGGCATCATTCCCAAGGGAAGGGTGTGAACAGAGCCTTGGTGTGTTCCCGTCACTGCTCTGCTCCAGAAGCTCCTTACGCTGCTGAACTCCATAAACTGTACATTGGTCATTTCCCATCCTGTCCCTGATCATCAGCATCAAATCCCAGAATGGGTTGGGTTGGAAGGGACCTTAAAGCTCATCCCATCTCATCCCACCCCTTCCATGGGCAGGGACACCTTCCTCTCTCCTAGAGTGCTCCAAACCCCATCCAACCTGGCCTTGGACCCTTCCAGAGATCCAGGGGCAGCCACAGCTTCTCTGGGCACCCTGTGCCAGGGCCTCCCCACCCTCACAGCCAGGAATTCCTTCCAGTTATCCCATCTAACCCTGCCCACTGGCGGTTTGAAGTGCAATAATTGGGTTTTTCATTGCATCTTAAATAAACTCCCATCTCCAGCAGGCTCATCTGCATCTGTTTTGGGTGGGGGGATCAGGGGGCGTGGGGCGGGTGCCCCTCATCAGCAGGATCCTTTCCTTCCGCAGGGTTTGTGGAAGGTGAGGAGCATTCCCACGTCCCCACTCTTAGCCCCGTGTCCTTTTCCAGGCACAGCCCTTCTCCCGTGCACGACTGGGGCAGGAGTTTGTCACTAGGGGTCAGTGCCACATCTCCGTTGTGGCCTCCCAAACCCCTGCCTCTCCCAGTGCTGCTGGACTGGGGCTGGAGCGTCACCACCGGAGCGCTGGAGGTCAGGAACAGCTTCCCCGTGGAATCCTGTGGGGATGGATGCTGCTGCATGAGGGGCCGTGCCTGGGGATCCCCAACATCACCAGCGAGATCCATCAGCTCCAAGCTGGGTTGGGATGCCCCAGAGCTGAGCCCACCTTGCAGGTGGCAGCACGGAGACTTGGGAAGGGATGTGCTTATCCATGTCCCATCAGTGCCAGAATCCTGCTGGACTGCCAGCTGTGGGTTTGCTCTGGATGCAGCTCATGGCCCTGGATCACATCAGGTGGCTTTGAGTTTATTGGGGTTTTATTTTTCAATACAAACTGTCTTTTCCACTGTGTAACCCAAACAGGCACTTGGGGAAATCTGTGGAGGCAGAAATGTGCCAGGTTATGTATGGACAGGGGGAAAATGTTGGGGATACTGAGGGCAGTTTGGTGGAGATCTGCATCCCAAAGTTTCCTCATCCACCAGATGAAATGCTCCAGCACTTGGCTGCTTCCAACAACTCGAGCTCTGGGGGCAGAGTGGGGCAGAAAGAAACTCTGGGAGGGTGTTTATGGAATCAGAGCCACGGAGTGGTTTGGGTTGAAAGGGACTTTTAAAGGGCATGCAGTCCAACCCTGCCATGGGCAAGGAAACCTTCCACTGGACAAGGCTGCTCTGATTCCCATCCAGCTTGGCCTGGAATTACAGTCTTGGGTGAGAAGTGAGGCAGAGCTCGTGTTCTGGGGGCACCTGTGAGGGACAGAGTGATTCCCAGGAGGCTGGAGGAGCAGGATCTGTCCTGGTCCAGGACAGGAGGAGCAGGATCTGTCCTGTCCCAGGAGGCTGGAGGAGCGGGATCTCTCCTGGTCCAGGACAGGAAGAGCAGGATGCTCCTGCACATGGAAGGCAGCAGGGTCTGCTGTGCTCATCAACCTCCCTGTGTCAATGCTGCTGCTCAAGTGAGGCGAGATCACCAGGGCCACTGATGTTATCAGCTCCCTCTTCAACCGTTTAACAATAAAAGCCTTGTTTGTCTGGATAAACCACAGCTCTGCCTCCCTCGGGAGTGCAAGCTCAAGATTTCCTGGCTGATATGGATCAACTGCAGCTTCAGACCAAACTCTTCTGGTGGAACTTCATTTCAGTGGACGTTTTGATGTGCTTCAGGAGCCTTTCAAGGGGTGTTTAAATTATCAGAAGATAAAACAAAGGTACACACGCACCCAAAAAAGGATTATGTGCTCGTCCTGAAAGCAAAACAATTTATTGTCCAAAACAACAGGAAATTCTCCATGCACTTCTTGTTGGGCCCTTCCAACTCAGGATATTCTGTGATTCTCTGGTCTGTCCCCATCCTTAAGGAATCCCACAAAGCCAGGCTGACAGCAGTGCTCACTATAGGGCAGAGGAAATATTAAAAGTGTCTGTTGTG
>VXBB01010710.1:0-13050 GCA_013399915.1 Illadopsis cleaveri
TTTTTGATCCCATCACAACAGGAAACTGGACATTTTCAAACCTCAGCTTTTCCTGGACATTCATCTAAGTTTTTAGACTGTCAGCTACCGAAACACAATTTACACCCTCTCACATGGAGTTCCTCCGTGCTGGACTCCTCTCAGCAGCAGACAGTGGCAGGCTCAACTCTTCACTTTGTACCTCCAGAACAGGATTTTCCTCATCTCTCCTTTTCCCCTGGATTCCTGCCCAGGATGAGCTGTGGGGAGCAGCAGCAGCACAGCCCACCCTCATCTTGGTGGGAAGCCAGCCTGCAACCCTGGAAATGCCACGGCACAAAAAAAGCAGCCTCGTCCCCATTTCTTCGTGTTATTTTGGTATCCTTTAGGGAAAAAAACCAACAACACGTAACTCATTAATTATAACCTTTCAAAAGTGTTTTCCTTTCCCCCAAACTGTTAAAATTTAGCAGAGCTGCAGCCAAAGTTCTAATAGAACTATTTTTAGCTTTTGTCATGCAGGGAACATCATGAAGTAGGTCTCATCCTTCTATTAATGCAAATGTATTTAAGCAGTCGGGGCAGGAAAGTTTAAAATATGCTAATGAGGGTTTCTTTGGACTCTGCAGGCTCTGGTGGTGTCTGTGCTCACCACAGACGGGCTCAGGGAGGGGAGCACCAGCGTTTGGAGTGCCAGCAGGTACTCACAGCTCCATAAAGTGACAGCCAGGTGCAGATTTTATTGCCACATTTACGTGTTTCAGTGATTTCCACCCTCAGCAGCCCTTTAATGCACACTGGCCTTGTTTCCTGGTGTCTGAGCCCAGTCACCACGGCTGTTAAAAATGGAAATGGTTTCCATGGTCACACGCACTGGTTTCCTTTGGAAAGTGGCTCGGTGCTGATGAAAGGGGCCAGATTGGAGTTCCCTGATAATGCACAAGGAAAACAAGGCCCCGGCAGGGCAGCGGCTCAGGCAGCTTCCCCCCAGGGCATCTCCACTAAAATCCCCGGGGGAAAAACTAAAACCAGCACCAGACACATCTCAGATCCCACAGCCACAGCCTGACCCTGCTGCTCCTGCCCTTGGTTCTTGTTTTTAGTGCAGGGGAAGCAGAGAAGGGAAAGCCTTGGTGGGGCTGGACTGGGGCTCTGGGCAGCTCATCCAGCAGCACACACCTCTGGGAGGATTAAAGTACCCCGGGAATTTTATCTCATAAATTACACCACCCTCTGGGCAGCACACACCTCTGGGAGGATTAAAGTACCCCGGGAATTCTATCTCATAAATTACAGCCCCTCCTGGGCAGCACACACCTCTGGGGGGACTAAACCCCCCCAGGAACTTTATCTAATAAAGCACACGCCTCTGGGGGGATTGAAGCTCCTCAGGAATTTGACCTCCAGTGGGAAGGACTAAAAGTTGTTGTTATTGATAACAGCTGCAGCAATTAATTAAAAATTAAATGGGAGAGGACAGTAGGTTAAAATTTAGCCCCGAGGTACTGCAGGTCGATATGAAAGAAATAGATATTAATACAATATAAATATAAAATACAATAAACAAATATAAAATATGATATTTTGTTGGGAAATTTGAGTTCTGTCATCCCTCCCAAATGCCTCCTGGTAGGGGAGATTTGACACAACATTAAAAGATTGACTCCACTTTTTTATTTTGCCAGAAATGTCTTTCACCAGACCTTAACATTCAGCTCACATCACTGCTATGTAATTATTCTTTTCAGAAGCAGAGATGCAAAGGAGGCATTAACAGCTGTTCAAAATATCACATTTATGCACTTTTCTCTTGTCATCTTAAATATAATTACTTCTGATGCAATCAAACTCATATCCTTCAAATGGATAAATCCAGCACCAAATTTAGAACCTCAAGCTTCAGATATCAGGCTCTTAAAGCAAAGCTTTAAGCCTTTACTTTCAGTTCAGTGAGGTGCAAAGAAGAACAGTGAGAATATAAGGTTTAAAAATGGTATTTTAAATCGAATTTCCTTTAAATGATTCTGTTGGTTCCTGGTTGCAAAGTGCTTTGAAGATCAAAGGTGAATGTGAAACTCCATCTGTAACTCAGCACCAGGAGATGGGCACCAACCAACTGACCAGGTCTTCCCAAACTTCCTTTTCTAAATTCCAAAAGGCAGAGACATAAAAGATGGTAAATCTTTTTTTTAATTTATTAATTCAAATAAATGGTAAAACTCACGCCATAACAACAGAAGCCAAAGCTCTCTTTGTTCCAAGGCCTTTAAAAAGTTTTTTAGCCAATAGGCCGATGCTAAAAGCTGACAATGTCTGCTTAAGCCAACCACTAAACACTACATACAAACCTTACAGCACACAGAGTTGCTTGTTTTATAATTTTTTTGCAGCTCAGAAACTTTCTATGCTCCAAATATTTCAAGGCCTAAAATTCAACTCTGTTTCAAATCCCTTTCTGTGTGTGATAGTTTTAAATTCATAACCGGGCAGAATTCCACATTCCTCTTTAACTAAAAAACAAACTGTGTTAACCCATGACAATATGTCAGCTTATGGCAAGGCTGTGAGAACCCTCTGCTTTTCCAGGTCCCACAACCTGGGTCCTGCCCTCTCTGCTAAAAACCACTGGGGCAGCAGCAAAAAACCACCAGGGCAGCAGCAAAAAACCCACCAGGGCAGCAGCAAAAAACCCACCAGGGCAGCAGCAAAAAAACCACCAGGGCAGCAGCTCCCACCTGTCCCCAGCCAACAGCTCTTATCTCAATAAACTGCCCCTGTTATCTCAATAAACTGCCCCTGTTATCTCAATAAAACCCCTCAGGGGCTGCACTGCAGACAAACAGATCTGTGCTTCTCCTGGAGCCACAGGAACCTTCCCAGTGCCCAAAGTGCCCAACTGCCTTCCCTGGGATGGAGGTTCCCAAATTCCTCCCTGGGCTGGAGGTGCCCAAATTCCGTCCCTGGGCTGGAGGTGCCCAAATTCCGTCCCTGGGCTGGAGGTGCCCAAATTCCGTCCCTGGGCTGGAGGTGCCCAAATTCCGTCCCTGGGCTGGAGGTGCCCAAATCCCTGGAGCTGCCCCTGCTCTGGCACCTGGGGGAACTCAGGACTGTCCAGCAGGGTCACTCCATCCCCAGCAGGGTCACAGAACCTCCTCCCACACCCTCTCTGTGTTTCATTGATCCAAATCTTCTGCTGAACCCCAAACCTGCCTGATCAATCACCCTCTGTGCAGCACAACACCCTCTGCAGCCTGGATCTGTGCTGAAACCCATCGTGGAGCAGAGCAGGGGATGACAGAGGATGACAGGCATGAATCAGTCCTTCCAAAGGCTTTATATTTCTCCCTGAAATGGAATTCTAAAAATACCTTTGGATAGTGTCCCTCCACACACAGGATGGCGAGGCAGATGAATTGCATCCTATATGCACGAGCTAAATATCAGAGGTTGCAGTCTGACAGATTGCAGAGTTAATGATAGATACTTCCACCCAAACCCCCACGTTGTCAGCTATTTTTACATGCCTTTACTTACATAATGTTTGGTGTCTTCATCAGCACAAACCCAATTCCGGTGCCAGCGCCGGGGCTGTGCTGGTGGGACAGGGGAAATCACCGGGGAAAGGATGGATCCTCCCAGCCCTGCCGGCCCCGGGGCTGAGCTCGGATCTTTTATTTATTCATGGCTGTGCCGAGCAGAGCCTGACTGCCCCGTGCCAGCTGGGCAGGGTGGAAATTCCATCCTCCCCACAGCCTCTGGCTGAGTCACTCATTCAGGTGCGAGCTGACTGAAAAAAACCTCTTTGGACAGAGCCTTTTGCTGGGGAAAAATCTATTCTGAGGAGTCACTTCGTGCAGTGCAGGTTATCCACGTTTGGCTCTGAGAGAATTTCTTAAATTCCTGAAGAAATGCAGTGGAGCACATCCACACCACGGAAAGGTTCTGCTGCAGGGATGGTGTCAGCGGGCACCAAAAATGCAAGTTCCCAGCTGCAGGCTGGTGCTCCAGCACAGGATGTGCAATCAAAGCCTTGTTCTGCAAGGAGTTCTCACCTGTGGAATTCCAGCCTTCCCTCAGGACTCTCTGAGTACCGAATATAAATGAGATAAATCTCTGAGTGTCTGCAGTCTCACAGAGGTACAGCTCTGGCACCTGCAGGGGCTCCGTAACTGCAGGTAAAACTCCTGGCAGGGCCATAACCTGCTGATATATTCGATTATAATCCCCACAGAGATTTCAGTGGGGAAAGTCTCAGGCAGGAGGAGCAGCAGGAGGAGCTGACCTGTCCCAGAGATCACACACTGCAGGAGAGGTCGATGAGGAACTGGAGTGTCTTTCCAGGAAAATTCCTGCCGGGAGCTGCAGCCCCAGGCTGGAGTTCCTGCTCCCAGCCCTGGGGGATTTCAGCTGCACAGCAAAGGCCACAGAGAAAACAAAACACTGACTGCTCACGCTCCTGGGGTCAAACAAGTCTGCTTCTGACATTCAGTGATTTGAAAGATGCTGTCACTGTCTTGTCTTTTATGATCTCTAACTACACATTAGAAATAACCATACATTAGAAATAACTAATACATTAACAGAACTATAACTATTTATAGCATATATTTTATTACTTTTATTTATATTAATAACTATAAACATTAAATAGTATATATTGTATATTATATATTATATAGAATATAGTATATAAAATAATATATTCTTTTATTATTAATAACTTTTAATAATAATTTTAAACTAAAATAATACCTTTTCTTATTAATAACTATACATTAGAAATACCTCAGCAATTGACTTTGGTCCTAAATTGCC
Organism: Illadopsis cleaveri; assembly: GCA_013399915.1. NCBI lineage: Eukaryota > Metazoa > Chordata > Aves > Passeriformes > Timaliidae > Illadopsis > Illadopsis cleaveri. The sequence continues at coordinate 4,795 of VXBB01010710.1, forward strand.
ACTGATGAATGCATGGTGATCAAAGAACCAGCAGCCAGGTTACAGAGGACAGCAAATGTCAACAACTGTCAGTTACCACTCTACTGAAGCAACTCTCAAATGTTGAGCTTATAATGCAAGACACTTCAATAAATCCTTCACAAAGCACATTTCAGTCTTTCCTCTTCTATTGAAAGGATTTTCCTGACCTCCCTCTGCTTTTAACACGTCTTTTTCCTTCTGCCTCTATCAGAGTATAAACACCCAGTATTAGTGAAATAATCAGCAATATTACAACATGTAGTGGTTCTGCATCCCTGCACTGTGTGGGCTGTGCAAAGACATCTTTAATACAGACACCAACCAAGCTGACACATCCTACTGACTGCCTGTAATTCATTTATTACAATTTATTACTGTCCTATTAAGTGCCAGTAGGTAACAATAAGATAAGCCTGGGATTAGGAGCATTGTTAATTTTTTAGGTTAAGGATAATATTGCACAGGAAAACATTGCAAATCTCAGAGCTCCAGCAGCTCCCAGTATTTGTCCACAGCAGCTCAGGTAGAGCCTGGATTAAAAGATCAGTGTATATTTATATTTATGTTATTTATATTATTTATATTTATATTTATATTTATATTTATATTTATATTTATATTTATTTTATCCAGTTGGAGGATCCCTCCCCTGGAATGCCCCCATCACTGCCCCGTGCAGGATGTTTGGTTTGATGTTTTAGTGTTAAACCAAATATTCTCCTCAGCCCTGTTACAGCCGAGAACACAGAGTTGCTTTGATGATATTTGCTCCTTGGAGTGTTAAACAATCACCAGTTTGGTGCCATTCCCTCGTATTTCAAAGTCACAAAACAAATTAATTAGCGGGATCATGCCACCTCGTCCTTAATCTCATTAGAGAAGACTAATGGCTACAGAATCAATTATTTCATACAGATTTCTGCCCCAGCACCAGCAGCCTTCACATCATACAGGCTCCTTCTGAATTCTCAATTCCATTGTAATTTCCTCCACTGGTTTAATTACAACCCTTAATCAAGTCGCTTCTTTAATCAACTTTATGTCTATGTCCATTCATTTCTGGCTGCATATGAAATAGAGAAACAAAGAGCAGCTGACAAAACTGTGGGGCCCAAACCAGAGCTCTGCCAGGGCTTGGCTGGCCCCAGCCTCTGCTCCAGGAACTGCAATTCCTTCCTTTGAAACAGCCACAGTAAGAAATTTTTCCACAATGAAGAAATATCCACAGTAAGAAATCCACCATTTCATAATGAATACAAAAAACCCCCAAATTTTTAAGCTAAGGTTTACAAACCATGGTCCAATTTTCATTTTGCAGTTCCTGAAAATCCAGTGGGTTTGTCCTCACACTGACACTAAAATGTCCTCACACTGACACACTCCATTGTTTAGTCTCCTGCCCGTTCAGGTTTTGGGGGTATGAAGGTGTTCTGTTCTCCAGAATAGATAGTTTCATTTCAAAAGCAATAATTGAGATTTTCCAGCTTCTCTCTCCACCATTGCCATAACCAGTTTGTATTTCTTTCCAATGCAGTACCAAATTTCTCCATTGGTCTGGACACATTTCTACTTTTGCTTTTTTCGCTGATTTTTTTTTCCCACGATGGTAAAAAAATTTCTTGTCATTTCCTGATAAAGAGCCCAAGTGTTTTTTTTCCTTCAATTCTGTCTTTCATATCCTCATGAATAACTGATAAAACTATCCAGTGACTTTTTTTTTGTCAAGATCTGCTAGAAGAAATGTACCAAAAGGAAATTAGCAACAGAAATGAGAAAAGCCAACACTCCCTCTGTATGCAAATTTCTTATTTTAAATACAAAAAATGAGACCATGGGAATCCTATTTCACTGAGCAAATTACCAAAAGGTCAGAAAGCTTGATCTTTGTCACCGGTGTCCTCTGTCTGAAAGCTGAGCTGCCATTTAAATATTTACAGGGGAGAGCTGTAATTGCAGGATGGGAGCTGTGAGGGAGCTCTGTATGCACAGGAGGGAACTGAAAATATTCATGACACGGGAGATATTCCACCAAAGGAAAATTTGGGTGAAGAAAGGAACACTAACCTGGAATTTCAGTGATTTATGGATCCAGACACATAAAGAAGAGTCCTAAAGTCTTTTAATTTTGGGGTCTGTTATGGGACAGAGACACAGGAGGGAAATTCAGACTTCACTGGCCACTGAAAAGTGACTAAAAAAAGTGGTTCCAGATGAGGAGAGGAGCACCAGCGGTACATGGAACCATGCTTCATGTTTATGAATATTCTTAATGAACTAAAGAACAAAGGAGGAGAAGGAAGCAGCTGCACAGGGGCCAAAGGGCAGAGAGCAAACAAAGATGTTCAGACCCTGCTGTGTCTGTGCTGGGCACAGCACCAGAGCCCTCTGCCAGCACAGGAAGGGCTCTTGCCACAAAACCTTCCTGCCTGATTTCAGTGCCTTTAGTTAAACTAAATTTACACTTCTCCCCGTACTTTGGTACCCAGTTTATTGCAGTTTCTGTTCAAGTTATTCTGTTTGGGCACCACAGGAAGGCTCAGACATTTCCCAGCCAGTTCTTCCCACACAAAGCCCAGAAAACACAAACGTCCACCCTGCACCCTCCACCTGGGCTCCCTTCGAGCCCAAATGTGCTTTTCACACCCGGGGATGTGCCCCCCAAATGTGCTTTTCACACCCGGGGATGTGCCCCCCAAATGTGCTTTTCACACCCGGGAACATTCCCATTTGGGCCATTTAGGAAATTCCCTTCAGCCCAGAACTGCTCTGCAAACCAAAGGGCAGCACAGCAAATGTTCCCACAGGTGAGATCGTATTTTGGGAGAAAAACGCTCAAAGAATCACCTTGCAATAACCTGGATCCTTGTAAGAGAATTACAAGAAAAATAAAATCTAAACTCTATCAGAAATACACACAGTGAGCTCGATAGGAATTCTTCTCAACCATTTGAGGAGAATGAGCATTTGGCTTTCCAGAAAGGATAATTATCTGCAGGGTCTCACTGATTGTCCATGGCACTGGAAGCAAGCTGCCACTGGAAAATGGAAAGTGGCTCCAAAAGCAAGAATCACAACTCCCTGTTAAATCATTTTTGGAAGCGTGTAACAGAAGATGCTGATTGGCTAGACAAGGCAACATCCCAAAATACTCCACTGATGACACCTGGTGGAGTTGCACAGGGTTTTCTGTCAGCACTCTGAACACATTTCAGCCAACTGCAGGGCAGGGGGTGATGTGAGTGGACTCGTACTCTGAATAAATCAGACGTTTTTACAATGATGTGATGTCATGTTCCTTATATTCCATACACCAGTGCCAGCTGTGCCAGCTGTGCACCCCAGGCCGGTTTGAACACCCATTATCCCCTCAGAGCTGCTGTACCTGCTCAGAGTTCCTGTTTGGGGGCTGAGCAACATTTACAGGCTGTCAGGCTCCTGATGGTTCCCATCCAGGGCACTCTGTCCATGCAGGGAGACTGCTGCCCAGTGCATCCCCAAATCTGGGAATTTCAGACTCCCAGCAGCCCCCCCACGCTGCAAGAAAGGCTCCTTGGGCTGAGACATGTGGATGGAGAGGTGTCCTGGGGGATGGAGAGCACAGACAGACAGACAGACAGACAGATGTCTGTGCTTCTGGGGCTCCGGCTTAGGGGAATTGCCAACTCCACCTCCTCACTGCTCCTCTCAAGGGGCTGAGTTTGATTTCTGAGCTGGCCATGCAATGAAGGTGAGCAGGACAGGGATTGTAGCCCTGGTTCGTGCCTGAGGTGTTTTGGTTTTCTGAAATTCCTTTCCCAGGGAATTTTCTGTAACCAGCAGAAATGTTTTTGTAACTGTACCTTTGTTATTCATTCCTTTCCCTAGGAGGGACTTCTTCTTGCTGTCCCTCTGCTCTGAGCAATGTGAGTGAAGAGGTTTGTCTTTGTGTCACCAATCCAATTGGTCTGTGTAGAATAGTATAAAAGGGAGACACATCCCAGAAATAAAGGAGTCATTTTCAGCCTTCTGAAGTTGGAGTCTGTGTTGTTGTGGTGTAAAACAGCCTCAAGTGATCACCACAAAGAGCTGAGGAACAGCTCAGGGGGCTCTCAGCCCTTCATGGGATCAGGAATAAACCAGCAAGGTGCGTTTATCATCAGACAAAAACATCCTCACAAACATCCTTTGAGGTGGCAGAAAAGTCACCTGAACTTTCCCAGAAGTTGGCAACTTGAACCTGTTGATTTCAGCTAAAATAAAAATAAAAACCCTCCTTCCTTTTCAGCCTGAGCCCTGGTGACAGACACAAATCTCCAGCTGGAAAAGCAGACACAGACACATTCTCTGGCCTGGCTGTGGAAGGTTTAATAATCTTGCTTCCCCCCTAGTCTGGGTTGCCAGTGAAACTGCTCAGGTGGCTCTCAGCTCTTCCATGGGATCAGGAATAAATAAGATGCGTTTGTTATCAGACAAAAAAATCCTCGTGTCTCTGTTCAAACATCCTCCCAATGTCAGCCAGACTGAACAATTCCCACCAGCACCACTGAAAATGCAGAGTTTGGCTTGTGGTAATTACACAGATCTAGCTGTGGGTGAATGGGGATCTCCATTGTGAATGGGAAGATTGTTGATTCCATTTTCTAATAAATAAATTTAAAAATTAGAGCTCACTTGTCCCTCGCAGCTCCAAGTAAGAGAGAACAATGGGCAGCCCTGGAGAATGTCCAGGCAGGCAGGCCCAGCACTGGAACAGAAACACCCAGAGCTGCAGCACCAGAATGAGAAAATCAATGCAGACAGCTGACAAGAAAAAACCCTGATAAGCAATAAAATGGTCACACCAACCAATGGAAAACACTGCAGAAAAGATATTATTTATTTGATAATAAAAATATCAAATATCAATATAATTATAATATTATATCAATATCATAATATCATCAATTATCATAATAATAATAAATTATTTGAAAATAATAATAAGTGATCTGTGTGGCAAAGTGAACTACTTCCTTCCAAATGAAGGAACAAAAATCAGCTGAGGACTGGGCTGTTCTTCTTTTTTCTTTTTTTTTTCTTTTTTTTTTTCATTGGAATAAAATTTCAATATAAATGTCAATATAAATTTCTTTGATTTTTAATTGGAACAAAATCTCCAGCAACTCCATTCACCTATAAACTATTAAACCACTTTTCCATAATTTTCCACACTTTTTTCCCTCTGAGATCAGCATGGCCCCGTGCTCCCTCTCTCTGAGGGAGGCATTCTGCACCACAAACCCTCAGCACACAAACCCTTCCTTCATCAATGACAATTCCCAAATCACTGCTGGGAGCTCCACTGAGCAAACTCCCCTCCCTCCTCCTGCCCTGCCCCTCATTCTCCTGTTCTGTGCACTCAATTTCACACTGCCCTGCCCTTGCAGATAAAACATTTCTCACTCACTCTGATTTTCATCATGGCTCTTGCTGTAGCTGACACCAATTCTCCAAAGCTCTGCATATTCTCCCATATTTTTAGCTACTGTGCCAAATTGCTCTGAATTTAATTAGTTAAACACCTATCTTGCAGGAATCTATCCTAAATTCCAAGTGAGAGTCTGCTGTCAAAGTTTTTATGACAAATCCAAAGCCACTTTGGTACCTTCTGGGCAGGAAGCTCTGATGCCAATGACTCATGCTGCTGTGGGAATCTAAAAACCACTTCTCAAAAAAGTCTCAAAAAGCAGAATATCACAGAAGGTGCCAATAAATCCTGTGGCCAGAGCAAGAAATGGGATTCTGGGGGAAATACAAATCTGGCTGTCTGGATGGAATAATTGCTTTGTTTATTACTCTTTAACACTCTGATATCAAATTTTCAAGGATAAACTAAGATAAAGAGGCAAGAGGCATTTGTGCTGCTATTTCTTTCATAAAGTATAAGTATTAAATAATTTACCTAATTTACAGATTAGAAAAAGGTTATTGAGCATAAGGCTGGCTGATTTCTCCATTTTATTCATGCTGCTGTGTCCTGGCACAGAGGGGTGAGGAATCCTCCTGTGCTGAGTGTGCCCAGAACCATCCTGCCCACCTCTGCACTCCCAGTGAAAACCTGGATAAACCCCTGGCTAAGGAAAGAATCCTTAATGAACCAGATATGCATTCATGCTGAATCTTCTGGAATATTCTTTTTAACAATAAAATTCACAGCACCTCATGCATGAACACAGAGCTCACATGCAGGTTTCATGAGAGCACAAAGGATGTGCACATGGCAGAGCTGTCACAGCTCCAGCCCCATCCAGAAAAGCTTTTACACCTCAATTTTAGCCCCATGGATGAACAAGGCACTGCCTCACCCTGCAGGAGCTCCACACCAGCAAACACAACACCCAGCTCTTTTCCACGGGGCTGCTGATTTTCATTTAAGTGAATTATGTATCAGCCAGACCAATTCTTCTTCTGCTTCACACACTTAACCAGTGTTATTTCTGACTGGAATTATCCCACAGCAATATTGCCATGACTCTAAGGAGAATCAGGCCCTTAAGTCCTAAGTATTATCACCATAAAATGCAAATCCTTTAAAAAGGATTTGAGGTGGCTCTTTATGAGGAAATGACAGTCAGGAAAACGCCTCTGACACAAACAACAGGACAAGAGCTGAAGGTTCATCTCTGTGAAGAAATCTGAAACCCAGACCTCATGTGAGAGCAGCTGGTACCTCTCAATAGCCAAACCATCCCCACTCTGACAGCAGCAAAAGCCCCATTCTGGCCAAAGCAGGAGCTCCCCTCACAAACAGCATCCTGGAGCTGTCCTGCAGAGCCCAGGGCTGAACAACGCTGGGCAGACAGCAGGGCTGCCTCTAATTCCCCATCAGCCTCCATCAGGGCCCTGCTGATAATTACAAATGATGTCACCACCAAGTTTAGGTGGATCTGCCAAAACAGAAAAGGAACCTGCAGAGACAGAGCAGGTTTTTTTCCCAGTGCAAGGCTCTGCCACAAGCCCTGCTGGAGCTGTGCCCACAGGGGCAGCCAAAGGAATTACAAACCCAGAGCAGCCCTGCAGCACAGCCCTGCAGGCTTCCCCTGCCTTCCAAAAGCTGCACTCACAGCCTGGGCCCCGCGGCAGAGTCTGGCAGCCTGGCCAGGCACTAATGGGCTCATCAGAGCCTGTGGAGCAGGAACCAGACAGGGATGAGCCCACACTGCTCCTCACTCTCCAGGGCCAAGCCACCCTCTGTAAAAACCACAACTTTCTTCAGGTCGTGAGAGAATCCTTGATCCCAAGAATCTGGGATCATCTCTGTGGAAATTATAAATGATGCATCAACATTTATTAGCAGCAAACACTGTTCAAAATGCCCTCCAGTTACTGAGATTAAAGATGTTCATGATTAAAAATTAATCCATTTATTGCACAAAATGGAAAATATAAATCTTCACAGGATTATTTTGTTTATCATTGGATGTATACAAACACCTACACTGGAGCTGTCAGTGAAGAAATGGGCACTTTTAGATGTAATTTATATCCACTCTAAGGTACTAAAAATAGAAATCTTTCTTCCTCCATGTGATTTTTGTCAGTTATTACTGCCTGAGAATTAGTCACTGCTCCTGGTCCCTGTGCTGCTGCTGAACCTGCCCCTTCCTGGCCAGGCTGACACAAATCCACCCTGATCTCCCCTTTGTGAGTCATTCAGAGCCCACCTGCCCCTGCTCACCTCTGTGCCCACAGCTCCATCCCAGCTGCTGCCACCTGCCCTTCTCCAGGGCAGCCCCTTCAATAAAGGCAGGTTAAATAACTGAATACAGGCAGGTTAAATCACTGTGTCACCACAGGCCCAGAACTGAGCCCAGGAAGTCAGAATCAATCTGCTTTGACTTTGCTATCAAGCTATATGGAGATCAGTTAAAGGATTTCTTTTTCTCCATCTCCATCCTGTAGAAGCAGAAGGGCAGAATTGATGGTATGCAAGTCACATCCATCTCCCCCTTCGAGCCAGTTAATGAAATTGAGATTTGTTGCAATTTCCCACTCCCCATCGCTGAAGGAGTGTGGTTACTTTGAAGATTCCTTGGAGCTCACAGTATTTTTCCTTATAACTAAATTCTGTTTCTCCTGGATATCTTACCTCTATCACTGCGGTGTGCCTTGGTTTGATGCTGCTGTGGTGTGGATTGGATTAACTGTGGTGTGGGCTGGTTTAACTGTGGTGTGGGCTGGTTAATGCTGCTGTGGTCAGGATTGGTTAATGCTGCT
>VXBB01010711.1:0-42229 GCA_013399915.1 Illadopsis cleaveri
TGTGATTCTGTGATTCAATTTTTTTGTAGGCACGATCCAGAAAAGCAAGTTATATAGTTTTCACACAGAGTTAAAATAAAAGCAGGCAGGAAAGAGAGATGTACATCAAGTTTTTAATGTATACAGAAAATGGAGCAGCTGTAAGTCACTTGAAAGTTTTCTGTAGTTATTAAACTCCGGACTAAGGGACATTGGCCTAGGCTGGATGTCAGACCCCCACCCAACGACTTTGTCACTCCCCCTTTTCAGTGGGACAGGGGAAGAAAATATGACGGAAAAGCTCGGGAGCTGAGACAAAAGAAGTTTATTAGTAGTTTGTTATTCATTATTATGGGCTGCTATGAGGAAAGTTAACTCCACCACATCCAGAACCAGTGTATAAATACATCTTAAGTAATCAATTACATTATATAATTCACTCCAAAAACAGAATAAGGAAGGTTATTACTTATTTTAGCCTAGTATAACAAATGATTCATAAAGAATTTTTTTAGAAACATTTTCAATGTTAATATAAGAAGAGCTGGTTAAGAATTTTTTTCTGGCCATTTCATTACCAGTTTCCTTGCTCATGGGCTTCAGTGCATTAACTCTCCTTTAGGCAATTATATATTGTTTTGCCTTATAGAGGCACAAATCTATTGGAGAACTTGAGAGAAAAGGTGTTTTGGGAATTTTAGTCCCACCTTGCTGCTGACACATGGTAGGTAATACATGTTCTTATGTCTCCTGACATTAAGATAAACGTAAAACTGACCATTTTCATCATAGGGCTCCCTCAATGCCTGGAAAAATATTTTTAGGAGCATTCAACATTTTCTTCTTTCTTTCCTTGCTTTTCTAGAGGTTTTACTGACAGTAAATATGGTTGTCTGAATATCACCCAGATGTTAGGGCAAACTGTTGGCAGCTCACTGAGAAAGTTCGGCATTTTTGAGTAAGCCTGGATCCAGCACTAGGAGCCAAAATGAGGCCGTAGCACCTTCTGCTATGATAAAGAGATGACAGCTCGAAAATGTCATTTCTGAAAGAGCTGTTAGTTTTGCCATTTCACACTGTGGTCTAGTTAAAATTAAAACAATAGAATAAAAGTATTTGGTTTGTGTCCTTTCTTCAGGCACACAATACTTTAAAAATGCATTTTTTCCGAAGCATTAACATGTAGCTAAATAGTGTAGAGTAAGCAACACTAAATTAAATAATTCAGAAACTCAGGAAGGTGAAACACCTAATAAAAAAATACAAAACCTCAAACTTACTCCATCATACTGAGGAAAGACAGATAATAGCTTTCTTCTACTTTTCTTTCTCCTTTTTTTTTTTCCAAGTAGCTTTTATTGTGTCAAAAATTACTTGTAAATGACTGAGATACAGTTAAATAGAGCAAATATTTCTCAGATCAAATGCAACATGAAATGTGGGATTTAGATCACCTAGCTGTAACCACAAAAAAAAAAAAAAGAAAAAAACCCTTTATCTTCAAATTTATCTAGTCATCTAGATTATTTCCATGGTAAAGCAAAGAAACAGGCATCATCTATGAGCAATTTACACAAATTATGTTAGATGTTTAGGGCATAGGAAAGATGGATCAATGAGTAACCTAGCTCTTGAGAGAAGTGAATAAGTGAGACAAATTTCATCTCTTCCCTAAAACATTGATCTTTTCTTGGCTTTTTTTTTTAACTGTCATGTCTTTTGACAGACTCCTCATCTCAGTACTGATTCCTGATATCAGACCAATAAACGTGCTGTTATCTCTAAATTCTTTTTTCAGTGTAGTCCAGTCCCTGATTCCACCATTACAAGACAAGCACATGCATGCACATCAGTATCAATCACAGCACAATGGATCTTCAAATTGCTTTAATATTTCACAGGAACAGAACAAGCTGCACGAGTGGTACAGCTCAGTGGTGACTGAGCACAAAGCTTAATGGAATCCATTTAAAACACATCCTTAAAATATTCAATCAAAATGGCAATTTCACATTCCTGCCTTTAAATTAACAGCTCATAGTTATTTGTTCATAAGTAACTCCATTTTAATCCTCCTCATGTAGAGATACTACAAAATTATCTAAGCTCAAGATATATGTTTATGAGATTTTCCCTCTTTATATTTTAGTTTTATAATTATTTAAATATATTCCTTCATTAGTCTTTGCTTGAGTAAAACACTACCTAGAAAAAATAATTTTAGCCTCAGACAAAGATTATGAAGTTCTCTGAAGTTTGATTCTGAGGCTAGGTCATCCAATGTAAAATTTTGATTTTCCTACATTGTGGGTTTTTGAGTGATACTTAAAAACCCACTGAAATTAAAATATTATTCACTTGAATTCACCACATATCATGGCTTATTTAATATTGCTTAAATTTAAGATTAGAAACTTGCAAATTATTTATCAGGTATGCAAATGTATGTTTGTGATATGGAATATGTAGTTTAAAAGTACCAAATGAAAGCATACAAAGCACAAGGTTTTAAAATTTTGCAGTTCTTTAGCCATTCTATGGCTGCCACTTGTCATGGTTGTCTCATAACTGTTTCGTAACCCCTGCATAAGAAATCAAAGAGCTCAGTGTTGCTCCTGTAGAATAAGTGTACACCATGATAGGAGCTGATAGTACATGTGCATGCAATCTCAGAAAGAAAGTGATTAGAAAGATGTTAAAGAAGCTATTTGCACTCTCTGATGTTAGACATCTATCTTAGGTAACTAAAAGTTTTCTTGGCAATCAAGAATGTTGCTTCTTGAGACAACCAATGAAGCTACTACTCTGTCCTGCCCATTCTAACTAACTGCTGCAGAGATTTCTGAGTTATTTGTTAATGACCTCCTGATTGCAGGCTAAATTCAGTTAGGTTTTTTCCCTCAGAAAATTGCACCATAAACTCTTGTTGCACAAGATTTGATTAATGTCCATTTCAGATGTCCCTGCAGCAAGGGCAGAACACAGATGGAAGCTGGCCACTGATCTGAGTTAAGCCATTTCCACCCATCAGTCAGCATCTGTAGTTTATAGCAGGATGTCTTGAGGAAAGGTGGTATCAGTGATATCTCACTGTAAGAAGCTGAGAGGTTCAGAAATTGATTAATGAGCAGGTCCAGAGTCCATCAAGTGAAAGCAAGATAGAGAGGTGAGTGCACCATTCTAAGGCAAGCTCCCACCACTCATCCATCAGAGCCCTATGTTCAGATGAGTCACTTCAGTTTCCCTCTTCAGTCAGTGCAGAAAAAGGCTTCTCTTAGGGTGAGCTAAAGCTAGAAACTAACTCAGCTGCACGCAAGTGGAACTCGTTCCTTCTCTTTGATATCAGGACTCAAAAGTTATTCTACTTAAACACTGAAGATAGACCTTGTGAGTACTCCTTAAGAGCAAATAAATTGTCCTTTGAAATCTTGGAGAAATATGTTGAAGGGAAAACAAATGACTTAAAAGTGGCTACACCCTGACCTCAGCTTTTCCTGCAAACATATCAAAGAGTAATGAATAAAAGATGTAGAGACAGGTGATTTCACCTTATTTCTGCTCCACTTCATAGCCTAGCAAGAACCAGGCAAAACACTGACTGACAATGATGGAAAATACTTATTTTCTGGTCTTCTTTTATATTGGCAGTATATAGTGGTCTTCTGAGCTCTGCATTACATTCAGGTCATTCAGAAACAACACAATAAAAAGTGATTCTGACCCTGAACAGGCAAGCCATTTTCTGATGCTGAATTTCCATGCCTGTTTCCACTGTGTTTGAGAATGTAGAATGGGCAGCATTAAAAAGAATTTTTATCTATGAATATAAGCAGTATGAGATAGAAGGTGTTAATGCCGAAGAATGGGACTGAAGACATATTGTTTCTTCTTTTCCTGCAAAGCTCTATGCATACTGAGTAAGGAAAACATACACAGTGAGTTAGTCAACACTTGAAATACCTTCTCTCAACAGGGTATACTAACCTTCAGTGAGCTCTTTCCTACCACAGCAGACCACTTGAACTCTTCAGGCTAGTTTGGTATTTCTGTGTCAAATTGCAAGATTGATTTACTCCCAGAACTACATTTCTAACTTGGAATAACCACAATTTTATACTACATAATTTCACTAGAAATAATATAATAAAGCTATTTATATTGATCACTTGTGGTGTAAACACAGCACTATTTTTTAAACAGGAATCCATCAGGGAGAACATTCTCGTGCTATAGAACTGATACAAGATGGGATCCGTGTGGGAAAACAGGGAACCGGCCCTGTGTAAGAAACAGGCATGCTAGGAATATTGATTTATGATGGACCCTGATGATTAGTGTTTCAGAGACTTTTTTCCCCAAAGGATATTCTATCTAAACTTATATTGTACTAGTTGTAGTGAATCTGAAACTCAGACCTGGGAGGTGTGATGGCAGGTGACTGCCTTGGCTACAGTGATCATGAAATGGTCAAGTCCAAAATTTTCGGTGAAATCACAGAATCACAGAATTGGTCAGGTCGGACGGGATCACATCCCAACCTCACTGCTCAAACAGGGTCATCCTACAGCATATGGCAGAGAATTGTGCCCGGACTATCCAGAATATCTCCAGTGGGGGAGACTCCTGACATCTATTGGCAATCGGTTTCAGTTTGCTGTCAATGATAAGAAAAAAAGGACAGCAGAGTTGTTACCCTAGATTTCAGGAGAGCAAACTTTAAGATATTCAAGAAGCTATTTAACAGAGTACTCCAGGAATCTGCTTTTGAAAGTTTAGGAGTTCATGAGTACTGGCATGTATTTAAGAACCACATTACAGATCAACAGGAGCAACAATTCCACTGTGTCATAAGTCAAGAAAGCAAGGTAGAAGACTAACTTAACTGAATACAAAACTCCATGTTGAGATCAAGAGGCAAAAAATTGCATGAACTCTGGTAGCAAGGTCAGGCTTTCCAAAAAGAATATAGACCTCTGTTTTATAGATGAAGGAAGGAAATGCAAAAGGTCGAAGCTCGATTAGAGTGAAATTAACCATTGTTGTGTCATGCAACAAGAAGAGTTTTCAAAGTGCATTAACAGCAAGAGGAGGTCTAAAAGAAGCATTGGAATGATCCTTTTTGAAGATGGTGATCTGACTAATAGGGATGAAGAGAAAACTGATGGCTACTTGGTACTTTTTTGAAAAATCCAGATATCTCACTGCTCAGATTAGTGAAGATTTTAATGGTTAAAACATCAATCTTTTTAGACTGCTTCTGTGTAAGTGTTTAGTGGACCTACTGTCTAATTTCAGACACTACAGAAATATTTTTGACAAGATGCATCTGCATACACCACTACAACCACATGTGTGTGGGAGGAATCTCATTCCACTGGGCTAAAATCAGGGGACAAAAATAAAAAGGTGCCACTTAATCCTTAAAATATATCTGAACATACTAAGCATTTAAATTTAACAGTTATTAATGCAGAACAGTGGATTTCAAAGAGAATGTCTGTGATATGGATGTGATGTAATGTGATGTTCTCTTGCTTGTAATTAACTACAAAGTTATCTTGTGTGTAAGTCACCACCAAACAGTTATTAGTATTTTATATCTGCAATGGCAACATGAATATTAGTTAAAGGTTTAGTAAAGACACTAAATGAAAAATAATATAAAGTAAATGCCAGCACAAAACATCTCACAATAGGTGCTTTATTTCATATTTTTTAGAGAAAATTAGTTAGAGAAAATACTCAATCTTACTGGGGTAAAAAACCCAAATCAAACAGTTTGTCTGTTCAGAAGTGTTCTGCTAGATGTCTATTGCATTTCATTTCAGTATCAGGAAACCAAGTATTAGCAGTGAAAATGTTTTTGACCAGAAACTAATAATAATAATTAGAGAATCAAAATTTCTTTCTGTCTGTATTAGCTTAACAACTGGATTAATGCACAAGGGACTTCAGAAAGAAGGAACTGAAAAAAATTACTGACAAGCATAACAAAAATTTACTACAAAGGGTATAATGACACCATTGTATTCCTTTATTTTTCCATTCTTTAACTTAGAGTATGGTCTTGCAGCTATAAACTAACTAGGTTGTATCTAGCACAGGAAATATCTGAAGCAGAATGAGAGCTGCTATACAGAGTCATAAGGAAATACATTAAACCCTACTAAAGAGTCCAAGAGGAAAAAAAACACCAAAACCAAAACAAAACAAACGAATAAAAAACCCTGAATAGAATAAAGCCTAGAGCAAGCAGTTCTGTTCCTCATAGAGCTCCCAGATTTCCATAATTACTGTTCAGGGACTTTTCCAAGCCAGAGGTTACATCCTTATGATCATGTTTAGCAGCCACTAAAGACCTATTCTTTGTGCACAGGTCCAGTCTCTTTTTTAACTCATTTGTATTTTGGCCTTCATAACATCTTGTGACAATAAATTACATGCTCTAATTGAGCTTTATGCAGAAAAGAATTTTTCAGCATCTCCTAGATTTGGGGAGTGTAAGGCATGAACTGGATGCAAGACAAGCCAGGAGAAAAAAAGGAAGAAATGCTTAATGGGAAAATAATAAAAAACTAATCATTCTATAATGGACTTAGTGCAATGAGAGTGGTAGAAGGCACTGAATATATTTCTATAGCTGAGCAACAAAAATACTTTCAATGGGTTTTTACAGACCTTGCTTCAGAGACTTGTGCAGAGCTATTACAAATTTCTTGGCCACATTTGTTTTTATTGAAAGAAAGAAGAGCTTTAGGATTTGGAAGTATCCTGAAAATCTTTCTTGATTAAAGCAAAGATCTTATCTTTTTCACAAAAACAGCTGTCTCTCCATTCTCTAAAGCACGCTTTGGGACTTTAAACAGATGTTTTAAAAGTGCACCTTGGTATCTTGGTTCCAGACACATTTCACAATGACAAGAACTTCTACAGTCCATTGCATTCAGATCTTACAGATATTCTAAGAACTGAGGAATTAAGGAGATCAGTAAACAGATACAGGGTAACAACTTGTTTTTTCCAATGTGTTTTCACAATTACTGATATGGCTGCAAGGGAAGTGCAAGAATAAGAGAAGGTAGCTAGACAACAGAAATTCCTAGAGCTAGCAGGCCTGGCAGCTGAAAGCGAGTGAAAGCATATCCTTACCATCCCATCCTACATCTGCTCACTCACTATGGAAATAAGACAGCAGTAACTGACTTATGTATCTCAAGGCCAGAATGATGTCAAGTGGCTGACATGATTTCTGCCAAAATGCCAGCAGCTCTTGCTCTTCAGCAGCAGAGAATATTAATGAGCCTTAACCACAATCTGGTCTAGGACTGCTTCCTACAAGGTGTTACAGAGAGAAGTCCATGTCTCATGTCTCACAGGCACCCTCCATATGAAAATTCCCTTCAGTTTTGTTTCATGATATAAAAGATGTAGAGGATTTGAACATTAATAACGTGGTGGGTTTAGTGATCAGTTAAAATGCCAATATTTGCCACAGATTAATTTTCTCCATTGCACATGGTATGCCAAAAGAAGCTTTTGTAATGCAAGGCAGATATAACTCTATAGGACACATTTCAACTGTTGATAATTAGATTTATATATTTATATTTTTCTACAGGGCAAGATAAAGAACACCAATCAAAGCTTAATATACTAAACTAGCATGGGTATCATGGGTTTAATGACCTTTTTATTATTTGAACAGAAACACTATTTTTTTTCTATATTTGTGCCAATGATATTTTGGAAAAGAAAAATAAAGGTACATTGAAATATTTCCTATTTAGTGATCAGTCTAGAGAAAAACTGAATTATGTCTCTAGCAAACTCTTGATTTAGCAACAAGCCAAAAATGAGAAATTTTACAAACCTCAAAGGTTGTAATAGAAAAGTTAATTTCTTAACTAGTCATTTATTTCTCACCAGTAGTCATCCCCCACAGAAAAAAAAGTCATTTCACTGAAGTTATTTGTATTTTTCCTTTGTCCCCTTTTGTTATATTTGCAGTTGCCAGACAAATTATTTAAACAGTATCTTGTTTTACTTTAAACTTACCGTTAAGAGAAGTAGAAAGTCCACATTACTTCTAGTCTACTGGATACTAATCCTGCCCTAGTAGGCTGAGCTATAATTTGATGTGCTTTGGAAGAAGGGCTAATAATAACAATTACAAACATTAAACTAACATTTGTATTCAAATTGTTGATAGCTGTTCGAATTTCAATACTCTTAATGAAATACACTTAAAATGTTGTGTGAGACATAGGTAGACTTGCTTGTGGAAAGTTGTCTCTTGTGTTTACATGTCAGAAACAGTACTGTAAAACATCTGGAAATTTCATTAAATGATCATTAAAAAAAAGGGTCACTAAAAAATGAAAATCAAATGAGAAAAATTATCTAAAATGGTTGCATTGTCTTTTTCTCAATTCTGTGTTCTATCCAAAACTCAGTTGATTACTGGATTTTTGTTCTTTGAAAGTTCATAGGGTTTCAAGTAGTATATTTAGTGGAAAATCTTTGGCATGTTTCCCTTTGAGATTATTTATAATACCCACAACTATAGGAATATCAGGCATTTGCCTAGAGCAATAGATTCTTGTGTGATGAATAACAGCTTCAGAAAAGCTGTTCTGGGTATTTTGGTTGTAACAGCTCCTGAAAAGTTGGAATGTTACTGTTTTCAACCTACTGGGTAATACTATGTTGATATGTCTGAGAGAATGTATATGCTAGATTACGTTCCTGCAGAAGTTGGAGAAGCGTGGAGAGACAGCAGGCTGAAAGTACTGAACCTAGCTGGAAGGAGCAAGGAAAGAATTATGTGAATGTGAACATGTTGTCTGAAATGTCTAGACCAAGGGAGGTGTTCTGTGAACCCTGAAGAACTGTCATCAAACTACTCACCTTGTCCCAGCTTTTGCAGAGGGATAAAGTTGTAAATCTGAGCCCTCTTGCACAGGGAAAAACCTTCAAATCCTACTCTCTTCTCTGGATGATTATTGTAATAATCAAACAAGTAGGTAGTAATAGGCAATAGTAATAGTGGATGTGAGTCATCTGTAAACAAATGATCAAGGCAGGTTCAACGAGGTGTTTCATTCTGGAAAGCACCATCTCACGTGTATATATGCATACCTAATTTTGATGTATGCACACATAATATGGGACAAAACTCAGGTTTCAGACCTTTTTATTTGAGTATGAGCTGTTGAAAGCAGTATAGGTCTCTTGATCAGGAGGCTGGCTACTATTAAAGCTGTAATTTTTTCCCTTTGCTGTATGAGAGCAAAAGGACACAGCATGCATTGTAATATCTAGGAAACAGGATTGCAGAAAGAAGCATTATGCTTGGACACATTATTTTCACAGTCAAAACAGTGAATTCATGCTAAACTTCTGTATTTCTCTCCTACTGATGCAGAACATTTTAACAAAAGCAAACATATAGTCACTGTATAAATTCATACGGTGAAAGAGATTGACTTGTAACAGATGCATTTAAATTTCATTCAGTATTTGTGAATTTCAGCTTGCAAGCCATTTGTGCTGCTTCACATTCTTTACTCTCTTTTGGAACTTGTATTTTGTCTTTTTTTGTTGTTGGGTTTTTTTTTTTTGGGGGGGGTGGTTTGGTTTGTTGTTGTTTTGTAGGGTTTTTTTGGTTTTTTTTTTGGTAATATGAATTATATGCAAAGGCTATAGTTCCTGAAATTAGTGTTTGACCCTACTACATGTACACACATCCAAACAGCATTCATAGACCGTGTAGGGTTAAGAGAAAGGCAATAAAGAAAAACAATTATCAGTGTAAACAAAATCTTTCTCTCTTGTTTTTGATGTTAGCTCATACCAGAGTCAATAAACCTCAGCCCTCCAGTCCAGATATTTACCTGGACCTTTATCTACGTCATATAAATTATCTTGAAGGGAAAATTGAACAGCATCCTACTTTAACACTT
Source organism: Illadopsis cleaveri (assembly GCA_013399915.1). NCBI lineage: Eukaryota > Metazoa > Chordata > Aves > Passeriformes > Timaliidae > Illadopsis > Illadopsis cleaveri. Next base: position 9,942 of record VXBB01010711.1, read on the forward strand.
TGTAGGCTATCAAAAATTGTTTCCTTCCAATGCACCTATTATCTTGCAACTGTATGATTTAACACAGAGGAAGTACAAGGAGATTTTTACTAGAATAACCATTTATGTATTTTTGCTAGCAGGTTCTCTTGAGGAGCATGGATAAAACCATCTTCCAATAGTATGGGAGGCCTAGAGTCCTTATCCAGCTCTTAAGGAGGTACAAGTCATTCTTACATTTTGTAATTGGAATACTAGTAGCTTCTTAAAATAGAGGAAACATGAAATTGATTGTATTTCTAAAGTATTCAGCATAAGTGACCAGCATAAGGGTCATTAAGGATATCTGAGGTACATTCAAGATACCATGATTCACTTCACATTACTTATTCTAGAACCGCATTCAATATGTTGCAAGGAGATAGGTGCAGGCAATAAAACCCAAATCTTCTGTTTCTGACTGCTGCCCTTGTAAGTTCCCCATTAATTACAAAGTATATTTCATTTGTATTAGGAGGCATATTTCTTTTCTATGTGTAGCTGCAGACCAAGAGAAGATGTGCATATATTTGAAATATGTTCGCATTGTTGATTACTGATGTTTCAAAAATACTTCACCAAAAAGAGCATATTAAATGTATTCCACATGTAAATAATGTAACAAAATCACATTACCTAATTCTGATAATTTAATAGTTAATTAATTAATTTCATTCCTTTCTGCCACCAGCATTGTTTTGGTTTTGAGCAGTCAGTTTTGATAGGAAAAAAAGACAACCTGCTTCATCTACATTAAAAATGTCTTCAGGATAGAAGTCTGAAAAAGGAACAAGAAAACATTAACCATCCGTTCAGAAATTCTGCTGTCACAGAGGTTGCTGCACTTTGCTGTTTGCTCTGTTCAGACAAGGGCAGCAATAGTATCACGGTTATTTACACAGGCATTCAGTGCTGTGTGTGCTTTTACCTGCAGCTCCTCTTATCCTCCAAACCTGGGCACCCGTGGGCTCACCAACCCCTGATTCCTATGAAAGGAAATCCTTGCTGGTGCTCCTATGTCCTTGCACTCTGCAGGCGTTAGTAGCCAGCGGAACTGATCCTTGAGGAGGGAAAGTAAAGCCCCTTTCATATCCGATCATCTTCAGCAGATCATACCTGGTGCTCTGGTGGGTTTATGAGTGGCGCACTGAGAGCAATTAGTTCCTGAATGAGGATAACAACGGGCGATTACCCTATTTAACAGCTGCTAAGTGGTGTTAATTGCTGGCTATATACCACAAGCTGAGCAATTTTGTGCAAACTGTACAAACAGAACAAAACAAACAGATGATGTAGGGAGAAAAGTGGGTCTGAGAGAACCTCTATTAATACCAACTAGACATACAGCTGGAGAGATCATATTCATTGCTGGTGTGAATTATTTGTAACAAGCGGTTTGTCAAATCCAGCCCAATACTGAATTGTCTGTGAATAGACAGCAATTTATATTAGTTTCTTCATTATTCACAGTCATTTAATGAATGGTTTGTATGAAAACGTTTTTTTGCCTAAGGTTTTCTCCAGCATGGCTGGTTTCTGATAAATTCATTCTTATTGAATGATGCTTTGTTTTCCCTGAAAAAGAGTAAACAATAAGATATTTTCAGAATCTGGCCTTTAATTGTAAGTTAATAATAAGCAAATTATCTCTAAAAATGGGAAGAAAATATCTCTAAATGAAATTATGATGTAGAGTTTCTTTTCTTCTCACTGAAAGGTTGAAACTAACAGGAAAATCCAGACAAGAAATCTTACAGATGTTTTTAGAATATTTTAGATGCTCTGTTGGTTTTCAGGTCTCTGTTGCTAAGAGCATTCACTAATCATAGTGCAGTACATGACCAGCAAAGCTGGCCACGGTCTACATTGTATTGCTTAATAGCGTGTTTTAGATCTTACATGACAGACAAAAGTTGACTTAGTTGTAAAGTATAGCTGCCAATTATAAAAAGGGCCTACATGCTGTGAAGATGCTTATAAGTTATGAAAGTAATCATAGAAGAAAAAAAAGTAGAGTTTTGTAAGTCCCACTCCTGGCTTTAACTGGTATAGAATTAATTTTCTTCCTAGTAGCTGTAGAGTGCAGTGTTTTAGATTCAGTAGGAGAACAACGTTGATAACAGAGTGTTGTTTTGGTGGTTGCTTAGTCATGCTTATCCTGTCAAGGGCTTTTCAGTATCTTGTGGTCTGCCAGTAAGGAACTGCACGAGAAGCTCTGAGAGAGCATGGCTGAGACAGGTGACCCAAAGTGGCCAAGTGAAAGTTCATACCGCAGAACATCCTACCCAAAATATAAACTGGTGGGAGTTGCCTTGCAAGAGTCAATCATGACTTGGCGACAGGCTGAGCTGGTGGTGAGAATTGTATTGTGCATCACTTGTTTTACTCAGCTCTCTCTCCCTTCTTTTTTGTTACATTTACTATAACTATTATTGTTATCATCCTCCTCATCATCCTTCTCCTTCTCATCATCATCTGTGTTTTGCTTTATTTCAATTATTAAACTATTCTTATCTCAACCCATGAGTTTTACCCTTTTCCTGGTTCTCTTCCCCATCCCCCTGTGGAGGAGGTGGAGTGAGTGAGCAGCTGCATGGGGCCTTAATTGCCTGCTTGGGTTAAACCAGTCCCGAAAAAACACTAGAAGGATATATTCACAGCAGAAAAATGAGATTCTGCAAACAAATTATGAACGTCCATTTGAAATGATTCTTTGTGATGAACTACACACTAACAAGCAAAACAGCTATCAATAAATGTGCTAGATAACATCGAAGTAGTGGCATTGTTGATCTACCTAAGCTAAATGCTCCATGCTGGTTGCTTTTCCAACTGTGAATCAAGAAAAATTACCCAGTACCAAGTATGCAGCAGACCTAAGGATCAGTATTGTCATCTGGTTTCTGTTGCTTTGGTTCCTCCTCAGCTTAATCAATTGATGAATTTCTCTCTCATTTCCCAACATGCACACCACCATTATAAGTCATGAAAAAAGTCTTTATTACCAATAAGACCTTTTTCAGTGGACTTTCATGAAACAAAGGCAGGATCTTGTTTTTCAGAAAGCCCATGAAAGTAAAAACTCTTATTTAGTTAAGAGATCAAATGCCAAACATGTCGTCAAAGTGCTTAAAACTTGTGCTTCCTTTTTCTTCTCTTCCTACAGAGCGTTTGAAGGACAGGAGAGTGCTGGTATGCGATAAACACAGCTTATCTCTAAGACATGGCACTCAGGCGATCACATTAGATTTTGGGGTGTTTTGAGTAGAAATTTTCATGAACTGTGAATAATGCAATTTTAGACTACATTTGATCTTCATATAATTTGAATATTTGCATGGGATTTGACTTTACAAAGTACCTTGGAAGTCTTCTGAATTCAATGATTTTCATATTATCAATGGGAAAGTAATTTCTATAGCAATATTTTAAAGATTATTCAAACACTGAGGGAGGATTTGGGGTGAAAGGTAGGAGAAGATTTTTTTTTTTCCTCTCCCTTGGCATTTATTTTTGTTTAACATTCCTCGGGAATAAAGCCATAAAAAAAGAGAAAGAACAGAAAATCTGGTGCTGGCAAAATGGCCATTGACCCAGAAGAATAACCAGGGATTATGACTCTGGGATTTTAGCTGTACATTATAATAGATTTACAAGCTGAACTGCTAAACTTCTTAGCTTCCATGCCCTAGAGAAGCTTGTTATACAGTAGTCCTTTCTTTAAATAAAATAAGTTGTACTTTAAGTCTACAGTCTATGTAAATACATACAAATAGAGAGAGAAGAGGCACATAAACCTAGTCTTAATTTTAGTAAGGCTATATTTTATACACATCAATATATGTTTGTATGCTCTAAAATCATTTCAGAGAGTACAGAACCAAGAAAAGCTCCTCAGCTTGACACATAGCACTTGGTTTGGGTAAAATAATTAATTCCTTGATTTATAGATGTTATAGAGTTTCCAAATGCAGAAGCTTGCTAGGGAGGAGGCTGCAGCTGCTCCAGGCTGACCCTCAGTCTGACCAGTCGCTTTCCCCCAGTCTCTCCAATTGCTGGCACATGGATGTACAAACCCTCAAGGCCATAGTGCCACATTAGCTGCCAGTAGAGACACCCTTGCATGCACACACACAGAGAAATATATTTGTCAGTGCACCCTCAGATCCTACTGTCTCTCCAGCAGCTAGCCTGGACTCCAGATCCCTTACACTGACACCTTCATTTGCCACCTCCTCCTATGGTTACACCCTCAGAGGCACACGTCCTGCCCCTGTTCCAGCCCACATCACCTACTCTGTATTATCAGGAAGAACCTTCACTAATTATTATTGCCATGCTCATTTCTGTCACTGGCACCATGGATGCTGCTCTGACTGCTGGTCCCAGCCCCAGAGCTATCCCTGAGCCCCACAAACACACTTTCATACACAGCACAGAGACCTCCCATTCAGGAAAATGGATAGAAATGTGGTTTAGTGAGAAGCTAAGACACACAGTAATGATCAGGAACAAGGCATAGCTAAGCAGATGCACCTGCTTGCACGCAACTGGCTTATCTATCAACTTACACTTCTATTTTCTCAATTGTTCTTCCCCATAATACCTTGAGTCCTCCGTTTTCCCACCTGTGGTTTGTCCCTAAAACATAATCCTGTGCAATCCAAGTGTCCTTGCCCTGCACTCCGTACTGAGGTCCATTCCCTTGATCTTGCTGCAGAGGGTGAGTAACAAAATAAATAAATAAAGCAGGCACGGGCTAGTGTATATCATGGAGTCAGCAACAGCACACTGTGTACAGGACTACATATCAATGAGGTGAGCAAAGAGCAGAAGCAGTCACTGCTATTTTAAGATAATATGGACATGGTAGAGAGGTTGCTTTCTTCCAGCCTCACTTAGATTGATGTACCCAGATACACCCCTTATCTCACAGTGCCTGGGAATGCCTGATGAAATACAATTACAAGTTTATGCATGTAATATATACTATCTCCCCTCTCATAGATAATTATGGCTTGGTGCTGCTAAGTCTCAGAAATCCTCCCCTGCATGTCAAGATGACTATTTCTTCTGTGTTTCTTTATTCATCCCCTGGCACAGTTGCAGTAGAGAGTGTGGACAGGCAATATGAGTAAAAAATATGTACTTCAGAGGAATGCTGCAAGGCTTTCTTGCACTCTTTGCTGCCTTGACTACTTTTACTGTAATTTCTTCAACTTCTGAATATTACCATAGGACAGATAGTACTAAAAATATGGGTAAAGTAAGAAGATCTAAAAACTGAAGATGGATATTTTGACATTTTCTGTAACATCCTGAAGCATGAGGTAAGACAAATTGGGGGAAAGAAACTGACTAACCCACAAAAAAATCAAATCCTCCCTCATACTCCTTCAGTGCTATAAATCAGAATATTTTTACCTTGATATAGCTGACACATGAGTAGAAAGTAGCCAACTATTTCTTTTTCCTATTAGATTTCAGTATTAGTTTTAGTGGACAAAGGTTGAAACAATTAACATAATGAGTTTTGAGGTAGCACTCTATGTAATAAACAGACTGCACACTTTGAACTTCATGCACATCATTGGAGAAGCCCTGTGATTTCATCTCAAGACTGAAGTGAAGTGCAATGCAAAGGATCATGTGGAATGTAAACTTCTCCAAGTAGACAGTAGGATATGGGATGAGGGTTAAATCTTCCCAGTAGGAGTGTTACAAACAAGACTGCAAACACATTTATTTGTTAGCACACCAAATTTGTCTCCACTCTCTAACAAAATAACACCTTCTTTCTTGGTACTGTTAATGTACTGATAGAGTGGAGGGTTTTTTTAGAAATCCCTTTATAGTTACATCTCTTTTCTCATCAAGGCCTATAGTCCTGTGTGAAAGCTTCTCTTAATACTTCTTTTCAGTATTTGTTCATGCTAGCATTTTGTGAACTTTTCCTGTTGAATTTGAGGACAGTAAAGATAACTTGATTTAGCTGAGTTAATCTATTGATGCTCCCCATAAGTTATCATTTGAAATGGAATAATTTGAAGTTGCTTCTTTTAAAAGCTATTGACTCCTCTGAAGTGATTTTTTCCCCCATCTTTACACATACACGCACACATATTTATATATACTTTTCTTCCTTACCAGCTCTGAGAGTTATTTTCCTTAGAATCCCTTGCACTTACTTTGCTGTGCTCTATCTGATGTTTTGTTAAGGATCATATCATAGTATTATCACTCACACTTTCATTTCAACCACTTCTTCCCATTTTAATAGAATTGGTACAGAAGACCTTGCTTGTCTAATTTATGTCCCCAAGTTCAGTTTAAATAACTTCTAAACTAATTCCAAAATCTTCTTCAACCATCCATTTTCCTTTTCCCTGCTCCCAACAGGCCCCTGGATAGCTAAATATTCCCCTTATTACTAATTAAGATACTTCACAAATTCTTCTATTAGTCACAAAAAGCTTTCTCTCTGGGGTTTAACTCATTGTATGCATTTGATAGCTTAAAGTAATCCCCAGTCATAGTAGTTTCCTTTTCTTCTTTCTTTTTAACATTAGTCACAGATATTCAATCAGTCTATTCTCATGTAGCTTCTAAACCAATATTTACACCTACGATATAAAACACATTTCCTGCATTTTCCCCTTGCTTGTCTCCCTGAATAAACTGTTTTCTTCTGTGTCTGTGTCAGATGTGCAGCATATCCCACAGTCTCTGAGATGACAGCTAAGTCATCTTTGATCATGAATTAAGTATTGAAGTATCTTCTTGTACCTGTGCTTTGATAGTTTACCGACAACTAAGAGTGTGTCATTATTCTTCCTATAATTCTCTTTTGAATAAAGTCCTTGTCTTCTCCTTCCCTATAAATATTGAGCTTAAATTCAGTGGATTATATACATTCCTTCAGATTTTAGTTCATTCCATTAGAAAAGAGATAAGTTTAGTTCTTCTAAGTGGCACAATATGTAATAAATTCACAGAAATTGGAGCTGTACCAATATTAAATCTTTGGAATTGAGAAGAAGATTAGACCAACAATCTTTTCTAACTTGAACAGATGTCCTCTGATGATTTTTAAGAATTATTATTACGTTATTATTTATGTTATTATACTTATCACTGTAGACAAAACTACAATAGGGCTGAGCACATACTGTAGTGAAGACATTAAGGTTTACCTTTGGAAACAATAATAAATTGTGTCAGTTTTCTAGGTCTAAGCAATTTCCTTGAAGAGTGTAATTAGCTTGCAAGAAAACCCCAGCCAACAGTAAAGATTGCAGTATAAAATTGCAAATCAGAAACTTGTTGAAAAATAATGCTTGCCATAAAAATGATAACAATACCATGCAAAGAAATTGAAAAGTGACATGTAAATAAATTACTGTGGCACTGTTCTTGCTGCTATGGTTAATGTTATGTCAGCATTTTCATTATAAGATCCATTTTTCAAAGTTTATGAGTCATCTATAAAATTAAAAAAAATCATTCTAAGACTAATGCTGGAAGACCATGCTCTAGAAAGAGTTTCAATTACAATAGTGTAGAGGAAAAATACCAGTTACTCCACAAAATGTCTTGAGCTGAAAAACAAGGTATCAGTTTAAAAATATAATTTAAATCTTTTGGACTGAAAGTGTAATTGAAGATGCAGTGGTAAAATCAGCTTTCTTTCCCTGTCATTCAGTTATTTACAACATCATTTTAAAGAAAATGGGACTGAAGCCAAAGTAGTTAGGTGGAGAGTCTATAGAGTGTCTTAGAATGAGAGAAGCCATGCTGTCATTTTAAATTTTACTACCTGCTCCACATACTCCTCTCTAAAGAAAAATGTTTTGAAACTAAGCTCATTAGGAAGAAGTGATAATGTATCTGTAGCTGAGTCATTGATGCAAGTTTATGTTGGTGCAGCAACAACACATTGAAAGCTTTTAAGCCAAGATTTGGCAAAATCTTTCCCTTGCAGGTATTGAGAGAATATGCTTTGTTAATAAAATAATTTCTAACAACGTATTTAGAACATGTTTTCTCTACATAATAGAATAATGAGTAATAATATGGGGCATGAATGATATAACGAGATACTATTAAAAGAAAGTACCTTATAAGCTTTATCTGTAGTTTCTCAGTAGTTTTCTATTGCTATTGAACCCAGACTGCTGAATTGAAAGCATCCTTGATCTGATCCGACTAAATATAGCAGCTTTATGTTTTTTTGTGAGGAGTTGGGGTAATGTTTGAGAGCATTAGCACTGAGAAAATGCTGAAGGACCATGGACAGTATAATGAGGCAAATTCAGTACAGTCACATTTCCACGGTTCAGCCTCAAGAAGAGATGACTTATGAGGGGACTTCATGAATGTCTACAAGTATCTGAAGGGTGGGTGCCTAAAGGATGGAGCCAGGCTCTTTTCAGTGGTGCCAAGCAATAGGACAAGAGGCAATGAATAGAAACTGATGGACAGGAAGTTCCACCTGAACATGAGGAAGAGCTTCTTTACAATGTGGGTGACTGTGCAGGTAGCCCAGACAGGTTGTGGAGTGTCCCTCTCTGGAGACACTCAGAAACCATCTGAATACAGCCCTGTGTCATGAGCTCTAGGATGCCCCTGCTTGAGCAGGGAGGTTGGACCACATGAACCCACTGTGGTCCCTTCCAACCTGACCCATTCTGTGATTCTGTAATTCTGTGACCTTTGTGAAGAACTCTCGCATGAGCAATACTTTGATACCATGTTGAATGTAAATAGTTGAAATTACTAAAAAAATATTTTGGATATATTTTGCTTATGAGTAGAGGCCTAGGAATCTGCATAAAACCTTTATTGAAAGGCCATATTCTCACCAATGGACATTTATAAGACATTAAAGATACATTTTTAACAAAATGGTACTTCTTTGGAGAGAAGAGAGAGTCTACAGTGACACTTTATTATGCCTTTAAAGTTGCATTATGTGGTATCATATTAGACACTTCTGTGTCCACACTGCAAGTACTTCTGGATATTGGATACACATGAGTACAAATAAACAAACTTCAGTGTAGTTGACTGCATGGTTGTTTTTACATATACAGATACAAATGCAGATACTAGAAACTCCACTTCCCTGGCTGGGGCATTTCTAAGTATCTTTTTCTTCAAAATCCCTTCCTTTCTTGCACATATCACCAAAATAGAACCACAGAATAATTGATGTGAAAAGGCAGCTCCAGAGTCAGAGCTCCTGTGCCCTGCTCAGAGCAGGGTCACCTAGAGCTGGCTTCCCAGGGGCAGGTCAGTTGGGTTTTAGGGTTATTTAGGAAGGATATTCCTGAGCCCCTCTGGGCAACCAGTTCATTGGGCACCACTGAGGACTCTGCCTTCACCTCTTTATTCTCTCGTCAGCAATTTATACTCATTAACTCAATACTTCTCAGCCTTCTCTTCTGCAGTTTGAATGGCCCAAGCTCTGTCAGCCTCTTTTTATACAAAAGATGCTCCAAGGCCTTCATCAGCTTTGTGTCCCTCCATTCAGCTTGCTCCAGAAAGTTCATGTCTCTCTTGTACTGGGCATTAAGTGTTGTATTCCTCTGGGGAAATGGTTTTTCCCCCCCAGGACCCCTGTAACATGTAGCCGTATGGTTTGACCCTTCCTTCCTCCTTTTGACTCAATTGGCTGATAGCCAACTTATCTCTCCCAGGCAGGGGTTAAAAGGCCCCTGCTCTTCCTGCCCTTCCTCTTACCCTTCTTACCCCCCACGGAAGACACGAGAATAAACATCTGGAAAATACCTCTGGGTAAGGGTCTCTTTTGAAATCTTTTACCCTGTTCCTTTGTAATATCTCCCCAAGGTCTCCCTAATACCTGAGTTAGCCAAAGAGCCCTGGAGGGCTGCAGGGGTATATTTACAATTAAGGTCTATGAGTGCACCACACATCAAAATTCATGTCGTTCTATTCAAATCACTAGTGGGGAACCGAAAGCTATTCAATTCACCTGAACATAGATACCCATGGCAGGGTTCAGTTGTCTAAACTTAGATGTTCTGTACTATTTCAGAAAGGTCTGGAGTATTCCCCCTGCCCTCCAGCTGCCAAGCACCAGATCGTATTTGCCATCCTATGTGAATATCTCGTAAATTTTCTGGTTTACTAAAAGCCACGGATAATCTAGGTTTAAACATTGATGTAACAATAAACCTCAGACAGCAAAACACCTTTCATTTTCTATGTATTATAACTTTATATATAACTCTTTTATATAACTTTATCCACATAACCTATGGTTCCCCTTGGAGTCATCAGAGTTTCTGCTAGGGCCAGTTCAGAGGAAGAGATCTCCTTCCATTTAACCAGTTGAATTAAAGTGAAATGGTATGAATATGTCCTCGCCCCTTCTGATCACTCATTCCTTCTCCCAGACTTACATAGCAGAGGCCAGAAGCATAAACAAATAGAGGAACAACAAAAGAAAAGTGTAATCCTAAAATACCTTAGAATTAAAAACAGGAAATGAAGAGCTGATTATAGGTAATTTTTTTCTCCCATCCAAATTTCACAATAAATAACATGCTTTAGTAGTGCTATGTTATTAGTATCTCCCAGTGATTTTGTTTACAAAGCCTCACATTATTATCCACTCTCTCAATGTGCACTTTAAAAAATGTGAATCACATTAGCATGATTGCATTTGCATTAAACACATGGTTAGTTTTTTAAAAGTACAAATGCTCGTAATTTTATGACACACCCGCATGAATTATAAAATGATGCATAATAGACCTTTGCTTGATTTCATAATTACCTGTTGTTATCCTGGGCTAATTAAATATTCAACACTGCATGTTAATCCTGAAAGTTTCCCTGGTATCCTCTCTTCCCTTTTCCTGATTTTTTTAGCACATTCCGTTGAGTTACAACTTGTTTCATGGAATCTGTAGAAAGAAAAATGTTCAACAGCTATGGATATATGCGAATCTTCAACCAACCATACCCAAAGTTAAAAGTGGAAATTTCAATATGTACCTATTATTTCTGGCAGGCATGTATTACATTGCTTTGATCATATTTCTTTACTAAACCTCCTCATCTGATTGAAATAGAACCTCTTAGAGCTATTTCCCCCTTCTTTATTTTCTGAGAAAGTTAGCTTGTATTTTATACAGCTTATTCTTCTAAAATAGGCTGTTTTCTATCTGTCCATGGTGTACTATATGAGTATCTAAAGATACTTGGAGGTATTAGGAATTTGAGACTTGAAATACCTTGTTCAAAAATAGAAAGTATGGGAGAATAATTATTGTATTGCAGTACTTTAATTCATACAAATAAAATGACCAGGCTTGCTATCATTCAAGTTAGCAGCAAGGTCCTCAGCAGCTTCAAACAGAATATATTATTAAAGCATACAGAGGTGCTGTTACTTTCATACCAGGTGGAACTCGTTTTTTTAATGAATGAAATATGTGACCTGGGGAAAATCATCAAGCAACTTATTTTGCCATCAGACAGAGAACACTGCTTTCCTTTGAGGTTTCATTTCAGCCCCAACATAGGCATCTTCAGGAGGTGTCTCTAATTCAGCTCATTTCACCTCCCTTGCTCTGCTGTCAATAAAGGAAATTAGTACTGGGTGAGAGGCAGCTCATTTGCCTAGAAACATCTGTTGTAGACATGTCATGTGGTATTCAGCCAGAAAGGCAAGAGGTTTAGCTTGGGTCTACTGTCAGATACAAGCTGTATGTTGATGTCCCAGAAAAAAAATTAGGGTAGGGAAAATTAAGAGCAGCTAATACCTGCATTTAAGCTATTGAATTAACTTTAGCTGTTTGCATTTTTAGCTGGCTAGAGATAGGTAAGAAATGCTATTAAACTGTGCTTCTTTTAGTAATGAGTACAGGTAGGTCTTTTCCCAAGAGAATAACTTATTCTCCCGAACAAGCACTTGCAACATATGTAATTTAAATTTTAGTCACAGATCTTTGTTCTACAGTTTGTTTAAGCTTAAAACAAGTGACAAATTTTTTAAAAAATCAACAACAATAAAACAAAAAAAACAAAGCCACTGTCCTGGTTTCAGCCTGGGATTAAAAAAACAAAACAAAAATAACCCAAGAAAACCCAAACCAAATAAATCCCAAAACCCAAACCTCCCAAAAAAACAATCAATCAAACCCAACACAAAAAAAGCCCCACACACCAAAACCCACAAAAATAAAACAAAAATAACCCCCAAACATTTGTTGTAGAAAATTAAGGCCTTATACAGGCCAGATTTTGCATTCATGATGCAAGTGTTGTTCCCAAGCATCTGCTATGTATATATTTTTAAAAATAGTTACTTTGAGGAAGTGCATGAAATATAATATCTTTACTTCTTTACCTATCTTGATCTCCTCTAGATCACACTGTTCCTCTAGGTATGCTTAGCCTAAATTTAACTTCTTCGTTTTAAACTGCTGTAATACTACTGCTTTCAGCACATTTAGTGTGTGTCTTGTACTGTGTAAATGAAATGATCTCAATCACCATGCTTTTACATCCTTGTATTTCTCAGTTAATAATGATGATCTTTGAGCTTGGTCCTGCAAGTAATCATTTGTGTGAGTAAAATTAGACATATAGATTTGCATTTGCAGGATTAGTGATGATCTAAGCTTTGGCATTGTTAGGCTGCTGTGCAAATGCTTAGCAATTCTCCCTTTGATTTCTTCCATTTTTATTCCCTTCCATATCGCCACATCTTAGACAGGTGAACTTATAGTCAATTTCTGTGAAGGTTTAGTGCTTTGCAAATCTGTACTCTTAGATATGCTTAAAACCTCTTCGAACCTTTAAGACTTCATTGCAGCTAATCTTATCACAGAAACTATGTTGGAAATGAGTGTTAGCTCCAGTCATACAAATCTTTGATATAGTTGTTTTCCAACCTACTAGCATTGGTAAAAACAGTAACACCATCACCAAGATGCATGTGTATGAGCCCATTCACATCTTTCATGTATTATGTAAATAGGATTTTTTTGATTAAACATTTAAAGTAATCCATTCCCTCCCATATGTTTATCCTTTTATTAACTGTAAATAGCTGAGCCATTTTCAGTACAGTCATTATTGTTGCTATGGTCCTACTCTCCACTGTACATGAGCTTTCCCTTAGCTGAACTTGTAGAAACTGCCCCAGCATGCAGAAGTCAGAATAAGAACAACAGAAAGGAAGCAAAAAAATAATAACTTACATTTTACAGTGGCCATGTCTATAGATCCACAATCAGTAGCCCACAAAGCACTTTGGCATGGTTTGATTCTGTATCTTTTGTTGCAAAGAAGCAGAAACACTTTACAGTAATAAAAGTGTTATTTCCTCTGATAACCACAGTAATTTATCAGAATATTTCTTCTTCTTCTTCTTCTTCTTCTTNACAAAAGTGCAGCATTGGGGGTCTTTTTTTTTTTTTTTTTTTAATGTAAGCACATATGGCCATTCCTGCTTTTAATAACTCCCAGCAAAAGAATTACCATTACATGTTAATTTGAAACTGTGGTAAATAATTTCCTAACAGAATTCACAGGATCTTTCCCCAGTTTTGAAAGAATAATTTCAGACTAACAACTGTCCTAGTTAATGTCTTAATAACATTTAGTTTATTTTTGGTTCAGGTGTTAAAAAAAGAAGCTAATTATATTCAATAGCACTTCTTTGGAGAAATACTTGATAGATAAAAAGGGGCCTAATAGTGTCTGGCTTTCTTCAGACAACTGGAAAGTCCTGGCCCTCATGGGTAGCTGAAACCAGAGGGAAAACACGGAAGAGCTCAAGCCGTATGGGAGTTTTCTGGAGTGCACTGTTCCTGGCACAGGTGGTTGAGAAGTAGATGAAGGGAACTGCTTTGCTCACAATTACAACAAAGGATGAACTGGTCAGGAATGTGAAGTCTGGGGAATTCTTGACTCAAGAGAGATGATGTCGTTTGTGATCCTGAAAAGAGGAAACAAGGTATAAGGGTCTGGGGGAGCTGATTGATTTCCAAGGGTCACTTTTTCCAAGCTTTTGTATGGTCCATCCCAATATGTGGACAATCTAGTAAAGGTGACAAGATGTCTGCCTGTATGAATATGGATTGAATCTTCTGTGTCTTAGCTACAATCAAATGTGGAAAAAAAAAAAGAAAAAAAAGTGAGAATGTGAGAGGTAGAAGCAAGATAATACAGAAAGAGTAGAGACATTCTCCAAGGGTGAGGTTGTGGTTAGGAAAACCAAAATTCATTTGAAGTTATATCTGTCAAGGCTGCAACAAGAATATCAGCAGCAAAAGGAAGACCAGAACTATCAAGCTGCTGCTGAACAGTGCAGGGAACCTGATGTACCAGAACACAGAAAATACTTTAGTTTTTACTGCTAAGATTTATCCTCTGGGATTCCAAATTCTTCAAATCTGTGGGAAAGTCTGAAGCAAAGAAGAGTTACTCTCAGTAGAAGAGGATCAGATTTGGGAATATTTAAAGAAACTGAACATCCACAAGTCCTTGGGACCTGGAGCTTACAAATGCTGATGGAGCTGGAAATTGTTATTGTGAGGCCACTCTCAACCACCTTGGAAAGATCATGGTAACGTCAAGAAATTCTTGTGCATTGGAAAAAAACCAAACTGATGAAGACAGACAAGAATGAAGATCAGGGAAACTACAGGCCCATTAGCCTCACCTGACTCCCTGGGTAGATGAGAAAGCAAATAATCCCAAAATACATTTCCAATCACATTAAGGAAAGTAAGGCTTTTGAGACTAGTCAACATGAATTTAAAAAAAGAAAATCTATTGCATATATTGGGGTTTTATCTTAGATAAATTATGTATATCATATCAAACATCTGAATAGCTTGGTAACATTTTGCAAAGAAATCTTTGGCTCTGCAGATTACTGTTGTTCATGTTCACTTCAGATTTGGACACTCTCTCACAACAAATCCTCATAAACAACTGACGAAGTCTAGTCTAGATAAGTAGGTAGTGAGACAAATTGAAAAGTAGCTCAGTTTCCCGGATCAGAGAGTGGTGATCAGTTGCATCCACTCCAGCTGGAGGCTAATCACTGGTGGCGTGTGCCAGGGTTTCAAACCAGGGCCAATGCTGTTCAACTCCAACATGCTTGCATATGCTACAAAAGAACACCTGCAGATAGTTGGGGTTTTGGTGGGGGCTTTTTTGGGATGGTTATTTGGCAGAAAAAGAGTTGGTATTTTAGTGACTCTTGATGACTGTAAATTTGGAAGCATTGTTAACACACCAAAAGATAAGAATGTATTTTACAGTGGAAAACATGATACAGAGAAACAGTGAAATAGTGAAATATAATCACTTAAGGCATATGTTCATGCACATGTGTCTTGAATTGTCTTGATTTAGAGGTCTGGAGGCTAGCTATTGTAGGTTATTTCTACAATTATTTGAGAGAGACAGGCACCTCTAGACTGAGATACAGAATCCCAAGAGAATGAATCATTTTCTAGGGGAGCCTTTCACTGACTGTAAATACCAATTGAAGAGTATGTCTAGTTATAACTAGGCCTGTTTTACAAGATGAATAAAATACATTTTGGCCATAAAGTGGAAGCTCATTAGTTTAACTTTGCAAAATTTACTGGTACAGTTATGTTTAATCTATTTCAGCAATTAAATGCAGTTAGCCCTGTGTATCACCCCTAAACAGCTGCAGCAGTTCTGATGTCTGCTGAAATCGTGAATTCTTTCCTCTTTTTTTTGGCTTAGCATCCTAATATTCATATTAAACATGCCCTGCTCAGTGATGCGAATACACAATACAATACTTTTTTGTTTTTCTTAGTGAAAACCTGTCAGCATTTGCTTGGCAATCCTTAATGGGTTCTTTGCAAATCTGTCCATAATGGAAAGTCTTCCAGCATTAGTTTTGTCTCAGCAAAAATCCACAGATACGATTTAGTGAAGCAAGGAAAGGCCCAGAGAATCTTTGTAACTCCCCATAACCCAAGTCCACTCAATGAGCAGAAAACACAATACATGGCCTAGAAATAGCTGTGTGAGCATCAGTAGTTTTAGAATGATCCTCTGATTAAGATGCATTGGCATATAGGAATAATTCTAACTTGTCGGGAATTCTAACTTATCTGGAATTTGAGAGAGACAGCTCTCGAAACAAATGCTAATTTTTTACTCATTTGAAGGATAGTGGTGAACCACCATCATGACAAAATCATCATAAAGACAATTCCTGACTATATCAGTAATATCATATTTTTTCCAAACTATACTAGAAATGAACCACAAATCACCAACAAGATTTTATCTGTAATATTCAGTATACATCTACATTGCCTGCTGTAACAGAATCAGGAACAAGTTTGGAAAACTTATCATAAACAAGTCAGACTTGGTTCTCCACACTGCTTAACTGTCAGCTGACTCTCCATATTTTTCCTGAAGCACTCCAGCAAGTTTTCCACAAGTTATCTCCATTCCAGTTCAGGGAATAATGCCACACAGATTCTCTCTCCATAAGGCAGTGTGTATACAATTGCACAATGTCTGTCTGATACAATTCTCCTTAGTCTTAAAATATTATCCAAACTTGTATCATATCTTTGAGTACTCACATATGCCACATGCCTGTGCACAGAAGCCATAGTCTCATTTTCATGCTGTAAAAACTTCTCCCTATCAAATTGCAATATAATCCCTGCATTATTACAGGTACCTTGAATTTTTTCTCATTAGCACTACTGCAACACATGCTAATAATTTTGTATTTTATATTTTAGGGGCACTGCCTGAGTCTGAAGATGCCAAGGCCTACTGTATGCCTGTAGATGTAGCCAGCCTGCCAGAGGGGAGCTGTTCCTGGCATAGCATATACATGAACCAAAGAGTTCTACCTGGCATTGGGTCCAGGGCCTGCTCCTTGTTTTTCTTTTATTCATCAGAATAGACACACTTAGGCTCCAGAAATATTAAATTAGACCAATAGTAAAAAACAAAAAAACAAACAAACAAAAAACAAAGAAAAAACCTCACCAAAACAAAGCCACCCACAAAAACCCCTAAAAACCTGCCACCAAACCCAAAACAAATCAAAACCAACAAATGAAAAGCAATCTCCTCCAAAAACACAAACAAAACAAAACAAACAAAAAACAACAAACAAACAAACAAAAACCCAAGACAAATTTTAAAAACCCCTCAAACTGATCAACCAACCAAAGGCAAAAATCAAAAGTCCCTAAATGAGGAGATGAGAGATTTGGATCTACTGCTTTAAGAGACAAGAAAAAGTGTTAAAACACATTAATTCCCAAAGAGTACATAAATATTGCCTATAAACATAGCTATGGAGTGAGTTCTAGAGAATCAGAATTATTTTTTAATTGGTCCAATATTTTCCAGCCTTTTCCAGTTTGTAGACTTTTAACTTTTCTTTAGAGGTCTTTGACCTACTGAGGAAAATCACGTAGGTATTATTCTGTACATGGACTTTAAACAGACTTCCTCTCTTCTCTGACGCTTCTTCCAATCTCTCTTAGAGTGGTTCTCAGATACACATTGCTTTGCAGACACAGGAGTAAAACCCCAAAACCCCTCAACAATAGACAAACTAAGTGACCCAGAAGTAGAGTTAGGATGAGAAATAGGAAAATGATGCTATTTACATGAACACTGAGGTTCTGGATCGGAACATGAAGAGTAAGCTGAAATTTATTATTATAAAGACTGTTATGAAAAAAAAAAATTCACACACCATTCACACACACAGGAAATGAATTGATGAGAGCATTATTGCCTTTATGGTGCAGAGAAACTATTGAGTAAACTGAGTTCCTCTGACAAAGTCAAATAATCTGAAAGTTCAGAAAGAGAAAATTATTTTCCTGTATTAAAAAATCAACTGTAAAATACAGTTTATAATTATTTCTCAGACCATAATTATAATTAAAAGATTTTATTATCAAATATAATTCTAGATCACTCATGCTGTGCTGAGATGATGCTTTTTATCTAACTGGGATTAAAAAAGAATATATTCTATAAATAGAATGAAAAATCTTTGTCACAAGAAAAAAATGCAAAACCTACGACTTATTCTAGTTAAAACAGAAACTCATATTTCTTCAAATAAATGTGAGAAATTCACGTTGCAAGCTACTACAATTTTAGGATTGTTTATTTCTTTTGTAAGGAAAAATATAAGATATTACTGTGCACCCTTAAAATGTTGTAGTTCAGTTCTCCTAAGCATCTTTAATTTTTCATTTTTACTCTTTTTTTGGGGGGTGGTGAATGGTCCTCACTGACCCTATGACAGAGTGCAGAGCTTTAGTGTTCTCTGCTCCAGTCAGCTATACTGGATCTCCACCACAGTCTGAGACATCCCAGGAAACATCATAGTCTAGACTCAAAAAATTATCAATAGGGAAATGTTGCACTAGAGTGAAACCATAATTAACAGTACTAAGTGAAATTCAACTTTTAAAAGACAAAAAAATTCAAGACAATAGTCTCAAAATAGGAAGGAGGAGACAAATTCAAAAACATTTTGCAGAATGCAAATTAATTTCAAGAACCTAATTGTGGTATTTTAATTAAAATGAAAAAATCTGTGCATTCCCCAAACATCAATTCCCTGTAAAAATTAGGATGGGATTCATGAAGCCTAATTTTAGTCTTCATCTGAGTAATTTTACGCTCCTTCAGCAGCTGATAGAAATGAGCAATGCTAGGGAGCTGTTCCTTTGATTAATTCTGAATATCTACACCAGAATGAGAGCCTAAATTCTGTTGCTTTCATTGTTCTCATTATTGTCATATTTCCCTCCACCCGGCCCTCTGTGTTTGAACTTTTTTTTTTTGATCAGTAAAAAGTAAGAAAATAGGAGAACAGGAGCCCCATTATTGGTAACATACTTTGTTCTTGAATTTTAGAAGAAAAACATAAATAACAAGGGGATAGGAAGGATTTTTTTTTCCTGATTCAGTTTCATTATGACAACTTACTTTTTATCAGCAATGCTGAAACTCATAAAGGTATTTTTTGTTTTACAAGCAGGGTCTCTTCATAGAATCAGAGTACGTTTTAAGATGTGACACAGTATGCAATAAGACATTTAGTAGCAGTCTTTTGTAAATTTAACTTTATGGCTAATTTTCTATGGAATTATGTTGATCTGTGTTTACAATTTTTCACGATAGATATGATTTGCTCTTAAGAACAAGTGCAAATTTTTTTTTGTTTGGTTTTTGTTTCGGGTCTTTTGTTTTTTGGTGGTTTTTGGTTTCGGGTTTTTTTTTTGTGTGTGTGATTTTCTGTTTTTCTTTTTTTGTTGTTGCTGTTTTGGGTTTTTTTTGGTTTTTTTGGTAGAAGATTGAGCTCTGAGTATTTTCACTTCACGCTATAGTGAACAGTGAGCAGATTTTCCTGTAGGAATGCAGCTGTGAGGTTGCAGCCATGTCTCTGAGCTCTTCCGGAATGCCCTCCAAGTTCACAGCTGGCAGCTTCCCTCCCCAGCACCTGGCTGGCATCACGCTGCAGAACCTCAGACACAATTCAGCCTCACCAGCACAAACTGTACCACTGCCAGAGGGGTGCCCACCCCTGTGCCCCTCCAGGATGCTTACCCACCTGAACTCAATCTCAAGAGAGCCCACCATGATCCCTCCCTGGCACGCAGCACAACAACAGCAAAGGCTGTCCTCTGAAAGAAAACATTTTCTTACTCTTCACAAAACTCCCAGAGATGCTTAACTGCTTCATTCAGGGTTGTTTTTTTTTAATAGGAAAGGAAATTAAAAAAAAACTTTATTAATTTGTTGCTAAATTTGCAGCACTGATATTCATAATAGAAACTTTTGGTAAGTAAAAATGAAAGGAAATCTTTAGTTGTTTGTGCACTGACCCCAGCTAGCAGCTCAGCACCACACAGCCCTCCCTATGTCTTGACTCATGAGTCTGATCACTTCTGTTTTTCCTGTTCTCCTCCTCAGTCCTATTGGGGAGTGGAGTGAGCAAAGAAAGCTCAACAAACAACAAAAAGGCAAATCAAAAACCCCACAAACCTGTGCAGTTTGCAGCAAGGGACCCAGTACATTGAATTTTGCAAGTCAGCCACTGTGTAGGGCACAGTGACGTTTTAAACTGAACATCTCATATCCCTTCTGTAGACCAAATTCTACTACTTTTTGGAATAATATAATTCATCAAAATGGCTTAAAAATTCGTTTCATCTAATCAGAAATTGAGATGATACAATTTCTGAAGGATCAACCTTCCAAAGTGTTGCCAAAGAGTGATACTAGGCTGTTTTCAACATCAGAAGGCTTTGATTCATTGCATATCAATTAGCTGTAAGAATCTCTTCAAGCATAAAGTTGATACACATCTCTGGATGTCACAAAAATCACTCTTGTGATGCAAAGTCACTTTCTCCACTCAACAAAAGATGCATGAGTTACAAGGGTGAAGAAGACTTCACCAGGACAACTGTGCATGGAAAATGAAGGGTGCAGTTGCAAGTCCTTTAGATCAAACTTGGTGCAAGTTATTGGGAAAGTCTCTTCTAATTTCTCTTGATCCTCGGGACATCAAGGATCAAAGATCAGTAATTAAAAAAAAATACAGTCTGAGTAAAACCAATTTAAGGATTTCCATGCATTTGTCATTCAAAAATGCCATTTCATCAACATCAATGTTTCTAAAGTGGAATGTCAACTTAGACAAAATAGGTCTGAAAACACAGCTGAGGCAACAGAACATTTGGGCAATTTTGGAACACAGTGTTTAGATTTTTTCAGGCATCACTTTGAAATCTTTTCTGTTTTAAATCACATTTCATTATCTAACATGAACCACATTATCCCCAAACTAGCACAGACTTCTTTGATTTATGAGATGACATTCTGACACTGACAGTGATTCAACTCTCACCCCCTCCACTCAATAACTTGACGAGTTTTGTTTTTTGTTATTACATATTATTCTAAGTACATGAAGACTTGCTGTGGAAAAGAAATTCTAAACTTCAGCAAGCTTAAAACATACAACTTTGTTATTGTCTTACAGACAAGGCTGTCACAGACTTTTGGATACATTGCCAGATAAATCCCTTACCTTGTCTCTCTCTCTGTTCCAGACACATCTGGGAAAGATGGTTCTGCATCAATGAAGTACTTGGTCTCTTACAATTTTACCCTTTGCACTTCAATCAGAATCATGTTGTTTTATGGAAGGCTTCACCTGTAAGATGTTTACAAAAACCAAGAAAGAGAAAAGTGAAGTCATATACACATTTTCACTCAAGAAGTTAAAACCTTAATATAAACTAGACAAAAAAGAGATAGTCATTAGGTATATTTCCCTTGAACTTTCAGTTTGTTTGTTTTTCAAGGAAGAAGAGCAAAATCCCAGGGTAGTAGTCTGATCACTAAGCTACTGAACAAGGAATACTATTCATGTTTTCATTTAAAAGAGATAAATACTGCTTTTTCTGAGACATTAGAGTAACTCTCCTACGCTTCCCACTTAAGCAACATTTTAGAGAAAAGGATTGCTTTTGTTTTTTTCCCAGAGGTTTTGGGGTAATAAAAGTTTCATTTTATTCTTTCTCAGAATTGAAGTATTTGTCTAACCTGCAGGTTTCCTGTTTCACGCTGAGATGGAAATACCTCATTTTCCTGCGAGAGAATAAAATTTTCTGATATTATTTATCTCTCAAGAAGAATCAGAGCACAGAAATCTCACAGGGAAACACTTTTGGAATTTCCTACCTAACTACATATAGGGCCTTGGATATAGATTCACATAAAATATTTTTAAAAAATTCCTGCTTTTCAAATATAAATCTCTGAGGTTGTCTTTGGGATGGTTGGGGTTTTTTTGGTTGGTTGGGGGATTTTTTGGGGTTTTTGATTGTTTGGTTTGTTTTGGTTTGTTATTAATTGAAAGCCTCTACAGTTTTGTAGCCATAAGGCTTCCTGCTCTTCCCACAACCAGCAGCACTTTCAGGAAACACTGCCCAGGAACACACATCCATTCCTCCCAAGCAGTGCTA
The DNA here is from genome assembly GCA_013399915.1 of Illadopsis cleaveri. Lineage (NCBI taxonomy): Eukaryota > Metazoa > Chordata > Aves > Passeriformes > Timaliidae > Illadopsis > Illadopsis cleaveri. The sequence goes on from VXBB01010711.1 coordinate 32,030, forward strand.
ACTTCCCACTGCAGCTGTGGAGGTGATCCATACAGCTGCATTAGCACAGTTAGGCCAAGTTTTTTGCAAAAGCCTTTGAAAACTACTTAAGTATAGTAAATTAAGTGATGAGAGATTAGTTATTAAACCTCAGGTGTGACTCTGAGACCCTCTGAGGAGCAAAATTAGTGAATCAGCAGGATTTACACTAATTTATAACCACTAAAAGGGCATACAAAATCAGTGGTCTGATAATTAGCTGTGGTTTCCCTGCAATATACAGCAGGAGTAGCTAATGTTTCAAAATAATTAATGTGAAATGAGGGAAAAAAACCCCTAATACCCAGCAAAACATATTATTTACCATTTTCTGTTGCAGTTTACCCTTGTGAGTACGCCAAGACTGGCTCTTCCTTCACACCATGTACGAAATGTTCCTACCATCCCCACTGGCATTGACTTCTTGAAAACACACAAACACGTGGCTTTGTTGGTGTCACAGATGGCCAAGCATAGGCAGAGCCCTTTCCCATCAGTGAAACCAAAACCTCAACAATGGCAGCACCAAGAATTCTCTGGACTTGTTAATGGCTGGTGGGGCTTCCTCTGCTGTGCAAACACAATGAAACCCAGTCACTCACCAGGGTCCTTACCATCTAAACACAGAAATCAGAGTCAGCTTCTCCGGAGAAAGGAACAGTTCAATTAGGTGTTGGTGTATAGGAAATGTTGTGTATTTTAATTCACTGGTAATTTAACATGCATTGGTCTACTCTAATGGGACAGCAATCTGGATTTGGGCCTGAGGCTACTGATGCAACAATGTTAATAAAGAGCAAATCACTGCACTAATTATGATTAATACTTTCTTTCAATGCAGCATTCTACTTCATCATCTTTAGCAAAGTGTTATTTTTTAATTTAAACAAAGCACATTGCCAACAAGCTTAATGTGTCAAGTTGAACAGTTTAGCGTTCGAGTATATATATATAACCTCAAGTGTAATTTTACATCTGTTATATATTCAGTGGGTGAGGGAATGTTGTGCTTTTTACAAACAGCTTTCCATAAATTTGAGCAGGCAAGCAGCTAAGCTGACACACAACTGCAATGTCACAGCACTGGAAGGAGTTTTGCATTATCACTAGGTGTTGAAAAACTCTTCAAAAGGGCTGCCTGAGATTATCTCTTTAAATTGTTGAAAGAGTGGGATTTGATGACACTTTATCAATGGGATTAAGACTCTCTTTTTCGTAGTGTCGCCCTCCTTGGGTGATTTCCCATAGTAAGTACATTTCAAAGCCATGCCCATTACAGACAGGCCAACTCACTTGGTGCTCTTCAGCACAGCTCTAGTGCCACTGACATTCAGAACCTGGAGTTTGTTATACTGCTGAACACTGCACTGCTGATTCTCTGCATCTGCTCCTCAGGCCTAAACGGCAACACTCTGGTCCACTAAACCAAGGAAAAGACTGGGTGATTGTTTAGATTCAAAATAAGCTGTGACTAATGAAAGATATGAGGATTAGTTAGCTAAATCTCAGTGGTACTACTATTCCTGGATTTGAAATAAGTGACAAAGTCAAAAATAATTCCCAAACTTTCCAAGTAGTCAATTTAAATAAACGAGACCCATCACTTTTTCTGCACAGCCACACTACTGCTATCAGCAAACAAAATGTCAGAAGGGTATTATTCAAACTGAAAACAGTGAAAATATTACTTAGTGAAAATTTTAATTGGAAATGCACAAAAATATTTTGCCGGAAATACACTGTAACAAAAAAAGAAAAAGAAAAAAACCCAATAAGATATAAAACTATGTCCAAATCCAAGTTCTTTAACATGTGTACATGTTGCTTCGCGTGTCTCTCTGGTCAGCCCGCACTCAGCTGGGCAGCCCAGTCAGCTTGGACACANATGTACATGTAGAACTGTCATGTGTATATAGACTTATGTATAGACCTATACATATGTCTCTGTATACGGGCCTATTAAGAGAAAATCCTAACACCACCATTTCAAAAGAAAAAAAATATATTTTTATTAATGTCTTCTTTTGTTGCTTGAACAATGAGATAAAAAACTGAGTTCATTGTTAAAACATTATTTGTTTCTTGAACGAAATGGCTGTAGAAAAGCACATATCTAAAACATATATACAATTTAATTCCTGTTTATGATAAAGTTCAAAAAGTCTCTACTGATTCACTCAAGGTCTCCCATGATCAAAGAGCTGAAGATGAGAGCTAATTTCTGTTGGAAAGTTTACAATGACCTCCTCTGCAATCTGGCCAATGCTCTTAGAAATGAATCCTACCAACATCATGTTTGTCAAAGGGGAAGAATCAGCTCTAAATTCTTATACAGTTAAACTTTTATCTTATGAGTTCTGTTGCCTGCTTGTGGTCTGGAAATCTGTTTTCCCATTATAACTGAAGGAGGTCTGCTCAAAATGTTCAGTGGACTTCAAAGAGTGATACTATTTAAAGGATTTTTTTTTTCTACTACCTATTCAAAGACAAGTAGTGTCATTTGAAATGCTCTCCAGTATCACCCTGGCCCACAGAGGCCATTCCAGCAAGGCATAAGGCTTTTCTAGGTTCTGAGTCACATTTGCAGATGTCCTAGATGTTCTAAAGTGTTCCAGGTGAAAAGAGATGCCCAAAGTGAGGGTATTTCTTGGGGGGAAGGGATCGATTGCCCACATCAATGCAAAGTGTAGGTCACTACAATTAGAAGTTTAATCCCACTCATACACTGCTTCCTTGTGTGGATTCAATGCAGTGTGATTAAAGAAGAGTATTCTCACATGAGCCATTCTGTATGCTTCCCATTTCAGTAATTATGTTTATTTCTTGATCTCAGGACACTAATTTACTTTACTGTAAATAAAAATACATTTCCCTAAGCCCCTTATAGTCCATTTCCATAACACTTTTTTGATTTGGTTCCCAAACTGTGATTGTTTATTGCGAAAGACCATAGAATTTGCAACTAGATTAAGATGAGCATTTTGCAGTGATCTTCCCAGTTTGCCACTTTGCTACTATTGAAAAATTAAGTTTCCTACAGGCCACCTGGGTTTAGGTGCTTGTAGAATAGATTTTTTTTCAATAGGCCAATTTCAAAGTGAAGGGTAAGTCTTCTTTGACAGTGGAGTTCCTGGATTTTATACAAAAAATCTTTTTCCTCTTTTGAGACAAGAGATGTTTATAGAATGAGAGGTTAATACAGGAACAAATTCAAAGCACAGAGTGACTGCAGACAGGGAATGCCTAAAGCTCTAAAGCTAGAAACACGACCACTTCTTTTCCATTTTTTTAAAAGATAGCTTTCTGAGTTCTTGAGACAGATATTTCCTGCAGCTTTCCAAACAGCTACAGGAAGATGTCTAAAGGTTTAGTTTTACCAGGATGTGAAAAAGCTACAATAATGCCCCTGAGATGTTGGACATTTGAAAGGAAAGAGCAAATCTGTGGAAAGGGAAGTTACCTGAGTTTGGTTATTGACACATACAGATTCTCATGTGGCCCAGGTGAATTTTTAAACACAGCAAATACATTTATTCTGCCAAAAAAATAAGAAAAGATAATTTAAAAGAATTTATAGTATCTCAGTAATATATATTACCTTACTGTTGTTCTAATATCATAGTAGTAATACACTATTTTTTATTTTTATAGTATTGTATTGACGCATACACCAAATATATCCCCATTGAACAGAGGATCAAAAAATATCTGCAGCCAATAAGGAGATTTCTTAAGTCATGAAATTTAAAAATTTAAAATACATGAAATCACCTGAAAATTAAATATAGTCCTTTGGATTATTTTATTTTCTGTACCATAAGGACAAACAATTTTAATAAAGAACATGTGTACTGGTAGACATGGAAAACCAGAGAGGTATAAGAAATCATGCCTGGAAGAGAAAAATCACTGCTTAATTTACTTGTCCAGAAAGGTAATTCTAGAATGCCAGGAAGCACAAGGCACACAGTGCTCTATCTGCAGCATTGTTCAGTTTACCTCCTGCATTTCAATCTGAGTACAATCAATCTTGATCTGTAAAAAGAAAAGATCCATAGAGAACTGACCTAATTGGTTTCTCAATATCTCATTTCAACTTTTTTTTTTTCATTTGCTGGTTTGTTGAACTTTGTTAATCTCAAGTGCTTGCTATGTAAGAAAATAAAGCTTCCAAAATAATGTAGTTGTTTTTCTAAAACCACAAAGCTTAAAAATATTAAATTTTGGCTTTTCTTCCTTTTTTTTTCTTTCCCTCACTGACCAGATCCATATTTTGCAGATGTCCACACTGTCTGGGGGGGTTTTGGAAACAAAGAGGTTGGCAGATTACTTGTTTACCTTTTTTTAAGAAAGACGAGTTTTTCCAGTAATCACCTGACTCCAACAGCTGTAGAGATTATTTTATATCCTAAATGACTCCTCACAATAAAATAATGAAAAAAGGCAGCAGTAAATGCAATTTTCAGAGCTTTTAACAGAAGTATTTGTGCATGGCTAGAGGATACCTGCCTGGGTAAATATTCTGAATTTAATCTGGCTTCACAAATAACAGGACCAGCTGATTTGATCATTGCTTAACTTGATCTTCTGTTTCATTTGATTAGAGCATTAGAGGCCAATATGTTTTCAGCTTAAAATAATTCAAGAAGTGTTTGTTTTTTGCAGTACAGCAGGACAAGGTTATAAGAATTAAAGAAACCACATTTGCAGGAAGTTAGAAATTTAGTAAGTAGGCTATTTTTGGAAGCTATATTAAACTCCATCACAGTGAAAGGACAGTTGGAAATCTGAGACATCTCTAATGTGTAGAAGGCTACACAGTTCCCATCAAAGAAATCTGAGTGATTTTACTGTGCAGATGGTAAATGTATCAGGTGCATCAACTTTGCTGTGTGACTGCAGGAAGGAAAAGCAGAATAGAAAGCGAATACTCCCCTGAGAAAGATAGAGAGCAAGATCCAGACTATAAGCACTCTGCATTCACGTCAATAGGCAGTATTGCAGACTGCACTAAGAATACAGAGTGTTTCAAGTTTCAGTTGCTTTGCTGATTTTCAACTGCCCTATGGACACTCATCTTCACCTTTATGTATTGGGAAGTCCTCTGCAAGCTGCTGTTCTGGACAAAGAACAGTTCCATCCTCACAGCCATGGAACAGCTGATGAGTGGGTGAACCTCTGGAAGTTACCTACTTGAAATCCCTGCTCAAACAAGGGTCATCTAGGGTCTCCTTTACTGCAAGGGCTCAATGCTTATGGTCACTGTGGTGCAAACAGAACCTCTTGATCCTCTTCTCCAAGCTGTCTCCAATCAGCCCCAAGTCTGTAGTTACAATCTGGTGTTGTAATTCCACAGGAGAGGAGGTGAGATTTCCTTACGTTGAACTTCATGAAGTTTTTTTGGTCCATTTCTTCAGTCTGTGTTGAGGATGATCTGGATGGCAGCTCTTCCATCTCATGCAGCAGCAACTTTGCCCAGTTTTATGTCATCTGTGGACTTGTTAGAGGGTATGCTCTGACTCACCACCCATCATTCACGAAGGTGTTCAATACTATTTGTCCCAGTATCATCCCCTGACACACATTGTTAAAGTCTTGCATCCAGCTGTGCCACTGATCCCCCTCTTGAGCCCAGTTGTTCAGCCACTTTTCTAATCCATCTCACTGTTCTTATAGACTGCATGCTTATCAGCTTGTCTATGAGAACGTTAGGGATGGAAGAGTGGAAAGCTTTGCTTAAACCAAGATAAACAGGAACAACTGGTCTTACTTCATTCACCTTGCCAGTCACATCATCATAGAAGGTTATTGGATTGGTCAGGCATATCCTTACTTTGAAAATCCAGTCTGACTATTCCTACTCATTTTGCTCTGCTTGATATGCTTGGGAAAGCATTTCAGAAGAATTTACTCCATCACTTTTCCAAACATGAAGATGAAGCTGACCATTTTGTAGTGTCCTTGATCTTAATTTCTCCTTACCTTCCTCAAAGATAAGTGTGACATTTGGTTTCTGCCATTGCTCAGGAATACCCTTGTCCACCAAATCCCTGTGACCTTCCAAATATAATGGGCAGTATCCTTACAATTGTATTCATCAGATTTCTCAGTATTTGTGTGCAATACCTATATAAATTTAAGACAAGAACCTTAGCCTTTTTTGTCCAAGTCTGGTAAAATTATGGGGAACAGAATGTGGATTTAGGCTGAAGAAACGGAAAGTCTTATGTCACTGGTAAAGATGCTATCACCAAAAGTTATAGTATGTGGATTATTAGGTATTAAAATGAAAATTTCTTTCCATAGAATCTAATTCTACCAAAATTGTAATAAAATAATACCACCCCCTCCTGCCAAATTAATTAAATGAAAAAATATTATTCTGATGACTTTAGATCCCTTCTCTGAGTACTGCTGGGGAGGTTTTGAGGGGTGCCATGTGGATTGACCAGAGCAGGTTTAGCTATTCATCTTTATATAATTTTTGCAAATGGTACTGCTTGGGAATTTATTACTGCCCAGAACATAAGCATAAGCATCTATAGTCCATAAGCACCTAAAGGAGTTGTTCTACTGTCAGTGTCATCAAAGAGGGTGGCCAAATCAGATCTTATTGGGACTACAAAAGAAAGGAAATTCTGGAAGGAAGTGGGTGTGTTGAATGATAGAAATCATAACGTTAGTATGTTCAGATACTATGCAGAAAAACTAGGTAAATCCCTCTATGTACATTACGGAGTGACCCCTTTCAGAACTGATAAATAATTCAAATGCTTGAGGAGGCCATGTATTTTGGTATTTAAAAAAAGTCATTCTTGATGCATTAATCTTTATGACTATTATTAAAATCTTATTTCATTCTTAAACCTCTACTTCATCTTTTCAAAATTGAGAAAATATCCATTTATCTGATATTAATAAAGCTTTAGAAGGGGCTTTCCTACATGTGTACTGTGACCGCAATTTCGTGTACACTATAAAACAATGTAACAATGTTCTGGATAAACATGTCATGACTTGCAGGTCTTATAAAAGAAAAAAAAAAAATAAATCCACAGATTTCCAGATTTCTGGGCAAAATGGATGGAATTGGTGCAAAGAAGCAATAAATGATAGAAGAATCATTGTGTGGTTGAGTGAAGAAAAGATATGTGGCATGAAAATGTTTTCCCTTGTGTTTTGCGCCAGGCACATCCATAGGATTATTTTGCCACTCTGTCAATAGCCTAATGCATGAATCTGTGTTTGAGGATCCAGAAGAAATCAATCTCTGCCACGTTCAAGAAACCCGTCAAATCGTGTATAGAAAAGCACTTTGAAGTCTGCAAGTGATAAATACTAATTACTTCTAGTTGTAGTGTAAGTAGTGCTGTTGTAGTAAAGTGAGAATAGTGTGCTTAGATCCTCATATGTCATCTTTTACTTGCCTGTCCATTTGCAACAGCTTTTTCAAATGAAAGTGTTCTGTATATGGTCTGTTAAAAAAGTGCCTGGAGTTTCCTTATGGAATATTACTTAACACACTTTTTTTTCAGTTGTATGAAAATTTATGATTTCTTTGTCACTCTTTACACAGGCAGTTCTATCACTCTCTCTCAGTGTTTGTCCAGAGGATTGAGTAGCTGTATAATCTCTGTTTAAACCTTGCCTTTGTGATGTCTTTGAAAAATTACTTAAAATAAGTTCTCAACTATAATTTTCATTTTTACATAGGTGGGACCTATTGCCCACTGCCTTATTGAAATCTGGGGACCAAAAAGGTGGAGTGGGAGTCAGTTGCAGAAATAATAATATAATCACCTTAGTTTTCTAGACCAAAATAGGGCAGGGTAGAATCTTACCTTGGGGATAGCATCATACATCCTCACCAGAACCTGACAACTTTCCTAAATTTTTGTCTGAAGAAAATTGACTCTATCCCAGCCAAAACCAGCACATTGATAATATTTTCCTTATGCACTAAGTGCACTGACAGACCTCCTAGCCTTAAGCCTCTCCTCAGAGCACGCAGGAGCGAGGACTATGAGCTTGAATAGGAAGTACACTGGAGAATTGGCAGTATATTGTGCCTACATAGTGGTGCTCAGTTGGAGAGTTTTGATTTCTATTGAAGTTCTAAGATGACTGTAGAGGTCTTCAGGCCCCTTAGATAGCTGTTAAGCAAGTTGGCTCTTCCTGCAGGTATTATTCCCTCTCAGTGAATGGGCTAAAGATGCTGACCTGCCTTGAGCAATTCTTTTCTGTAGTACACAAGATGCTGAGTGGCTGTGCTGTGGCTGTTTTTGGAGAGGGAATTTATTATCTTCAGTGTGGTGCCATGCAAACAAAGCAATATTGCTTTCATGCCTGAAGGAGTCTGCATGTAGTCTCTCTGCAGGTGACATTAGTTGGCTGTACCCAACTGTTTCTACAACTTTTCTATGCAAGTGGAAGGCTCTGGTTCAGGAAAGTATATTTAATTCTCTGGGGAATCAGCATCTGCTGCCACAATAAGAACCTTTGAGAATTTATTCAGCTTCATGTAATACACTAATCATACATTCCAGCAAGTGTGAGTACCGATTCATACAAAGCCCCTGCAGTCTGCAGGCTAAAAGTGTGTATGTGTTATTAGCCAACTTCATATTCTGTTCATTAAGAAAGTCATCACCATGGTAACATATACATCACAAGTTACTACCGCAGTATCTCAAAGTTTCAAGTGCATAGCAACAAGAACATAATGCTGGAGCATCTCCATTTAGTAGTGCTTGAAAGCTGTACATAAGGTTTGCTAGGCACCTTACAAGTATTAGAGAGAAAAAATTGGTCTTTCACATCCAACTGGCATAAAGAAAAATCATGTTATTAATTTGTAGACTTAATGATCTTGAGTCAAATGGTGCCAAATATTAACTTCCTCTCATGTTTTTTATCTTCTCTTTATATTTCTCCTTCATCTTGTTATGTCAGCTATTCTTTTAAAAATCATTTTTAACATGAATATTCTAGAGAAGAAACACTGTATGCAACTTACATTAAGTAATAATCTACATGTGGGAAAGCTGTAGATGTGGTCTTCCAAAGGGACATGGAGCCACTGTTTCTAACCCTTTTTCTTAATCCTCTGCAGAAAGCTCAATTTCCAGATTCAATTTCTCCAGTGACATCATTCATATCACAGTAACTATGTCTATAGTTTATATCCTATACATATAGTTTTATCACAGGGAGAATTAGCCAAAGACAGATCCTGTTAGAACTGTACTAAATGAAAGGAAGGCGTTCAACCACAAAAAGGCGACTCAAACTCTTAACCAGGGAATTTTTCCTGAAGACTGATGATAGCAGAAAGGTAAAGTAAAAAGAGGAGTGTATCATCCAGGCATCAGCTTTCTTCTGTGTGGCTCTAGCAACCAAACATGGCAAACTCTGGGTTTTCATACTAGTGGAACTGGTCAGCTCCTTGTAAATTAAGGGGCATAACCATCTCTGACTTTCCCTGTGCTTTACCTGACAAAATGGAAGATCTGGTTTGCAATTTTATATGCATATCTACACATGCACAGACTTTCTTATCCTCACTGACTGATCATGATAATGCTCTATTTTAGATTTTATCTTAGTACTTCAGCCCACTAAAGTTGAAAAGTTATTTTGATGTCATAATCATACTTTTTCCCCCTTCAAATTATCCCTTGCTTTATTTCAGAACTTCAAACTTGAAGATCATTACAAACTTCAGAAACACAAGGGAACAATGCTACTATGAAAATGTTTGAATAACTAGTCACAGGAATATTTAAAGGCAGTGCAAAATGTCAAGACTGTAAATTTAACTTTGACTCTGGTAGGAGATTCAGAAAATGTTAAGGTATAACTTGAAAAAGAGAGCAAGTTCCTGACAGCCACAGTTATAATGCCAAATCAAAATTAAGTTCTCATTGTATGAACATGCTCAACTTGACAGGACATTATGTTGTTTCGCTTTAAAATGATACTTCACCAATAATTTCCACTGTCAATTAAATGAGAAAATATATATGTTTCAAGAATGCCCTGTAGGCTGCAATCATACCTTCTAATATTTTCATTTGACTCATGGCTTAAATACAGATTTTTTTTTTTTTTTTTTTTTTTTTTTTTTTTTTTTTTTTTTTTTTTTTTTTTTTTTTTTTTTTTTGTGTGGTGGTGGTCTGGTGT
>VXBB01010711.1:44542-61857 GCA_013399915.1 Illadopsis cleaveri
ATATTTTTTGGGATCCAGGGCCGGTTTTTGGGGTTTTTTTGGGGTTTTTTTTTGAGTTGTTTCCGTCACTGATTGCCTGGCTTGTTTTTTTCTTTTTGCTTTAATGCCAGATACCTTCATGATATCTGAGCTGAATTCATCAGAGTTCAGTTTTCTTGCTCAGTCATATTTCATTCCTGTTTGTCTTACTAGATCTCTATTACAAATAACCACTCAGCTGGACAACATAGAAGAACTACACTGGGCTTATGGAAGCAGGAAATTATTCACTACAGCTACCTACTTCATGCAGTATNAGACAACACCACCACTTAGTAACATTGGTATCAGCTATATAGAATTGCTGCTCCAGGTGTATACTGTCAGAGCAGTATAGTGCTTGTCATTCAATCTGACATATGAGAAAGCAAAGGGGCTCAAGCCTCATCCCCTTTTAAGATCTTGACAAAAGTATCCTTTTAAAGGAGTAAAAATTATTCTTTCATCCAAAGTAAGTTGTTGGCACGTAAGCGTTACACACTGTCTGTAAGCTGCCATCTCTATTTGAGACACTTTGAAGGAAATCTATGCCCCAGATTTCACCAGGGGCATATATAACAGTCTACACCTGGCATTATCCTAAACACATTGGATAAAGATTAGGCAAACTCTATCCACTGGTAACCAAAAAACATAGAGAAACCAGTTAGTAATTTTTTATGTCCACAGTCTATTTGTAAGTTCACTAGGAGAGTTTTCAAGCTCTGTTGGCAAACTGAAGCCTTTGATTCCCCTAGGCTATTTAATACGTATTGATATTACACAGGAGGCATTCAGCTCCTACCTATGTGGGGCAAAAGCCTGCCACCATTTGCCCTGCTGAAAAAAAACCCTTCTCTACAACAAAATGTGTTGGCTTTATCCAGAATTGAAGTTCTGAGGTAGTAAATAAGTATTGTATTACATACAGAATGTTGTAGAGTTACCTGGTGGTTGGCTTTTAAGACTGGTGTAGTGTGTACATTGGGGTAGTTATGTATTCTCATCCAGGTAACTAATAATACCTCAGCTTAACTGCAAAGTTCTGTACATAAATTATTGCAATTGAAATATAAATAACTGCATCATATAACTACATGTAAAATGGATTTGTAGGACTATGAAATAAAATAGCATTAAAAAAACAGTACAAGAAATGGGACTAAACTCTCTGCTATAAGAAATACTACTAATTACTTAGATACAGTAAATTACACAAACTACAATAACTGTGTAATTACATAATAGTTAGAGTTACAGTGTTATAAAGTGTGATTGCTTCTTGTCTTATCATAATTCATGTTCTAGCATTTTACTTGGAATAACTTCCAAAAAAGAAGATTAATTTTAATATTTATGGACTTAAAGCCTATTGAAGTAGATGGAAAAGTCTGTTATTTCAATAAGTTTTAGAATGAGATAGATAGATAAAACTATAATGTGAGGAATAATTATAGTCCTCTGAAGAAAATGTGACCTGCTTCTTACATTCATACCTAATACTCCAGTGTTACAGTGATTTCAAGGAACAGAAGGAGAGAAAAGGAGAGAAAGAGAAAGAAAGATCTGGGGAGATCATCCTTTTCTGAGACTTGTGAGAATTAGGACTTAGTCCAGGCACAGATTTAAGTATCTTGTCCTCCCATCTCATTTTCTCAATTAGACTAAGCCTATGGTCCTTCCACACAGAGAGNAAGAAATATTACAAAGATGATCTGAGAAGTGTCATATTTTTTGTGTACCACTAAAAGCAGTTAAAAAGCCCTGATATGCCTGTCCTTTATCCAAATGCAGTGTGTGATTACACAGACAGTTCTTTGGCACGCCACTGTCCAGCACTCTGCTGACAAAACACTTGAAATTTTCTTCTATTTCCAGGGGTTTCTGGAATTCTCTTGGTGCACAAATTTCTTACCTTAGGGACTGAACAAGGAGCTCTGAACACTAGAGAAAGGAAGCACTGAAAGATCTTTTCTGTAGGAATAACAGTCTTCAGTGCAGTCGGCAAGGTATCTTCATTTTCATCATCATCTTCTTCACCACCAATTTTTGCTGGTGAATAGAATTTGAAAAAACAGTTGGAGAATTTAATCTCATAAATTCAGAAATTAAATATTCCAACATTTCCAAGGCAAAATATTCCCCTTTTGTCTTGCCTGCTAGTTATCTAACCTTTTCATCTTCTGAGGAACTTTGGTGGAGAGACAGAAGTTCTAACTTTGCTGATATTATTAATTATAGAGGATCCAAGAGATCAGTGAGATTTTACTACTTATAACAAATATCAGGTACTCTACAACCTGTTGGACACAACAAACAAAAGAGAAAGTCCTGTTGTTATGACATACATCCCCTGAGAGAAGATCAATCTTCATATGTGTCTGCTATGGCATTGACAGATGACCTTTCGTGGCTTTCATGTCTGAGCATTCTCACAGCTCTGAGTTGCCTTTGCTGCTTCCCTTTCCTGCTAAAGCCTTCTTGAGCAGCAAAGGCAGAACAGAGAGCAAGTCTGTCTCTTGCCCAACCAAGCTCAACCCCCTGTATTTAAAATGTCAGTTAACTGGGTTTGGCATGGTACAAGGAACAAGGAAAGAGTCATAGACATTTTTCCCACTCTCCCTCACTTGCAAGGAGGCACTGACACCTGGAAGAGGCACAGGAACTTAGGATAATTCATCACAAAAACGACCAATCAATCTCTTTAAATATGTAAAACAAATCCTCCTGACTTTAACCATGTAAGCTATCCAAATTAATGACCACAGTGCCAGCTTTTAATGACTTAAGAAAAATTTTTTCTCACCTATTAGTAACCTTGCCATGTTTATGAAAGTTTTGGATTAGAAATGGCAAGGAGATCAGGTGTAAAGTATGTTTGAAGTTGTCACTAGACTATAGTGCTAATCACAAGATAGCAACAGGATGAAAAGATGGTGCCAGTTATAATGAAATGAACTGTTATCTTTAAAATTACTAAGGAATCTAATAACAATATAATAATAATTGCTATCTTGGAAGAAACTACAGAAGCATTTCAAATTTCTGAATTTAAACACCCTGTCAAAGATCAATGAAAACATATGCTAACATTTAACAATTAATTATTGATAATTCAGCTCACTCTCTGTGCTGTTTACTGAAATTAAAGTCATTTAGTAATCAATAATCATCCTTATAAAACAAGGATAAAACTTTGATAACAATAGTGCAGATCAATAAATTAGCTCATCTAATAGAACCTAATATATTATTTCAGCACTCCATCTAAGAAATAGTGGGCATTAATTTCAATGAAGCAGCCATGAGGAATATGGATCCTTCATATTCACACTTTCCATTACGAAAATTAAGAAAAACAAATTCCCAGTGAGGATGGACTTCTTCATTGCAAGTTTTTAATTATGTGACAAAACATAAATGGTCTTACCTTGAAAAAAGGTGGACTCAAAAAATAAAATAATCTTTTCTTGCTAGCAGAAAAAGCAGTTCCTTAAACATTGCTTCTTGCAAAAGCATTCTCCGAACCTCAGTCCAGATTCATGCTATGACCATTTATTTAGTTGTCTTTGATTTTCTTGCTGTTCCTAATCCATACTTTTTTTCTGTCACTTCTTTCTCTTAGGCACACAAATCTATTGAGCAGCACTGTCTCCTTATACTCAACACTTCTAACAATTCATTTTTTGATGTTAGGGTATCTATGTGATCTAGAGGTTATGGTCATGTATCTCACTAGTCTTAAAAATGTCAAGTTCCATTCTTCCACCAAAGACCCTTAATTACATAAGATAGTCTCTTTTCTAATTAGAGTACATACTCCACAGCTTCAGTGATGTTCAAGCATCCCTGGCATAGTAGGGTAACATTTCACTATGCAATAAGTTTTCATTACTGCTCTCTAACCAATCATACATATAATAAAGGAATATAAAAATGTGCAAGTGTAGTTTGTATATTTCAATTTCTAACGTAAATTTTGTAATCCTTAATTTTTTTCTTCAAGATTTTAGTACTGCAGACACGCGAATATGTTGCTAACTAGGACCAAGACTAACCTAGCTGGACAGGATGTAAGGAGCTACTGGATATGACATAAGAAGTTTTTGGATATGACAGACAACAGTAAAATAAGCTGATAAAGATTAAGGATAACTCCTTGGCATATGGCCAGATTTAACAGGTAGTTAAGGGGAATGTATAAGAGGAATGACCAAAATTAACAAATAAGGGATGGGGGTACTGCAGAACTTTTGATTAATAGAATTTGCAATGCCAGGAACATATCTCAATAATACCAAATTTGAACATGTAGCAAGACTAGGACTAAAAAAATACTTATATTTTCACTGGTTTTTTTGGAAGAGAAATGGCACAGGGAATGTGTGGCAATATGGATGAAGGCAGAAGATAGGACCAAGAAACGGAAAAAGGGATAGTAGGGCAGACAAGTCTTAAGACTGGTTCTTTCTGTATGTACCTGCCAGCAGCCCTGTGCTTTATCATCACCACTTAAGGCAAGATAATAAACTCACTTTTCATTCTCTTATACCAATCATGTCCAAACTATTTCTTTTGTCAGGAGCATAGGGAAGCAAATGGGAGCACCTTTTCCTGAAATCAGGACAGCCCTTAGAAAAGGTGGATTGAGGATACTAGTATCACCATGCCAGTATCACCATGCCAGTGCTCTTTCCAAGCCTGGTGGCATCAGTGTCTCTGAAAACAATCTAACAAATATATTCCATTTCTTATGCAGACAAGGAAAAGCTTCTAGTGAAGAGAGCAGGCCAGTGATAAACTGCTGCAAGGCATAATACTCTGTGGTGGGTTGTTCCTGGCTGGATGCCAGGTGCCTACCATAGCAGCTCTTTCATTTCCCTCCTCAGCTGAGCTTGGAAGGGAGAATGAATGGCTCATGGGTTTAGATAAGGACAAAGAGAGATCACTCAGCAATTACTGTCATGAAAAAAACAGACTCAGGTTTCGGAAATTAGCTTAATTTATTGCAAATCAAATCAAAGTACTGTAATGCGAAATTAAAACTAATTCTTAAAACACCTCTCCATCACCCCTCCAGTCTTCCAGGGCTCAACTTCAGATTTCTCTACCTCCTTCCATGCAGCAGCACAGGGAATCAGGGAATATCGTCTTCAGACAGTTCATCACGTGGTATCTCTGACACTCCCTCCCTCTTGGGGAAGGACTCCTCACACTCTTCCCCTCTCCAGTGTGGGGTCCCTCCCACAGGAGACAGTTCTCCACACAGTCCTTCTGTGAGAGTCCTTCCCACGAGCTGCAGTTCTTCACAAACTGCTCCAGTTTGTGTCCCAGCCACAGGGTACAGCCCTTAGGGAACACAGAATCACAGAATATCCTGAGCTGGAAGACACCCATCAGGATTATGGAGTCCCACTCCTGGTTCTGCACAGAACACCCCAAGAGTCACACCATGTGCCTGAGAGTGTTGTCCAAACACTTCTTGAAATCTGTCAGGCTGGTGCTGTGACCACTGCCCTGGGGAGCCTGTTCCAGTGCCCAACCAACCTCTCAGTGAAGAATCTTTTTCTAACATCAAACCTAAAACACCCCTAAATATAATATCTAACCAAAACCTCCCCAGCGTGGTTCTCTTTTGTGGGGTCACAAGTTCTGTCAGCAAACTTACTCCAGCAGGGGTTCCTATCTCCACAGGTCCTGCCAGGAGTTTACTCCAGCACGAGCATCCTATAGAGTTACAGTCTCCTTCAGGAAGCTACCAGCTCCAGCATGGGTTTCTCCAGAGGCCACATGCATCCCCATGGACCCCCATGGTCTGCAGGGGCACAGCTGCATTAGCAGGGCCTGCACCATGGGCTGCAGGGGAATCTCAGCTCCAGTGCCTGGAGAACCTCCTGCCCCTCCTTCTGTGCTGACCCTGGCATCTGCAGGGATGTTCCTCTCACATATCCTCATCCCTCTCCCTGGCTGCTGTAGCTCAGCTTTTTATTTTCCTCTTAAACATGTTGTCTCAGAGGCACTGCTACCATGTCTGATGGGCTTGGCCTTGGCCAGTGGTTGGTCTGTCTTGGATCCAGCTGGCATTGGGCCTGTTGGACATGTAGGAAGCTTCTGGCAACTTCTCACAGAAGTCACCCCTGTAGATCCATGGCTACTAAAACCCTGCCATGCAAACATGATGCCGACTGTCAGCTCTTCAGATCTTACCAAGGGTTTCTGAGCTGAGTATCATTTTAGAAATGTCACCTTCGAGATCTGTTTAGAGAAAACTTCATGCTGAATGAAAGATGGGTGCCAAAAAAGTCTTCCAGGGATTGTAAGTGACTCTAATTGAAAATTAATCCTCCTTCAAAAAAAAAATTAACAATTTCCATTCATCACATGTGTGGTTATAATGACATATTAAGTTATCACAGATAAATCTTCCCCAATGAAGACTCTTGACTGGGTTTTAAATTATTGTTTTCCATAGACTATTTTGTAGATTTTAAGAAATTTATTTCAATTTTTGTGAAATTGTCATGTAAGAGAAGGAAAGTAGAAAGACTTTGATGATCAGTCACAGTCTTCCTAGTTATCTAAGACTGGGTAAAAAAAAGGATATGGCAGTAAATGCCAGAGTAAGTACCATGGAAGCCTGACTCATGCTTGTAATGAAAATTTAAAAACAAGCTGCTGGAGCAGAAACCACCATAACAAAATGCCAGAAACATGAGCATTCAAAATGATTTGGAGATTTTTTCAGATAAAAACATACACTAGCAGTATGATGGCAGTCTAAGTAATTAATTGCCGCAACCATTGCATTTGCTTTATCTCAAAATTTACAACAAATACAATTATGAACTCCTTCCAGCAATGTTTTATTCAGAGTCACATACAACCAGCAGGAATCAGAGAGTTTTAACTATTCATGCATTATAGGATGGGCATTCACCACGCATCTCCTTGCTTGTTTCACTGAACCTTTGTGTGTTGAAATATTCCGGTCAAATCTGAGGAAAGTGGTAACCGTAATAAGGTCTTCAAACAAGACGACTCTTGTTTATAGTCTATTAAAGCAGAGTAAATTGAGAACAATATCTTTCTCCATGAGAGAGCTTGAGTGCTGTTGAAAGGAGGACTGGAAAACAAGCTTGACAACACAGAGCTATGTCCACAAAAGGGTTTGCATCACACAAGTTTAATATTTAGTTGTATTCATACCCTAGCTGATAAACATCAAAGGCTGGGTTACTCCCACAAATGAGAAAAAAATAATAGCTTTAATAGCTTTCCAGAGATTCCTTTTTAACTGTACTTTTAGAAAACATTGAAGAAGGAAAAGAAAGTTAGTTTGGTCTATTTTCTGTCTGGAACACTTCTGATAAATGCCTCACCATGAACCACTCTCCCTACAAGGTGTTCAAAGTCTTTTGATGTATGCTTAGAACACCTTTCTTGCTGGACCATAGTCCCCTCGTCTTTTCACTTGAATGGTCTGTGTACAAAAACACTTTGTGATTCATTGCCCACACGGAATCTCTCCCCTGTTTTCCCACATTCTATTTCTAATTTTCCTGTAGAACTGAATGCAAAACCTTAGCTCTCAATAATCTGACTTAAGCCTTGATCCCATAAAAATCTGTGGAACGCTGCCCTGCACCCTGAATAGCTAAAATTGGTGCTTTTTCACTGACTTTATAGCAGCTATTGATTTTGTCTGTCCATGAGATGCTAAACACTGTAAATGTCCGGATCTATCTTTCCAACCCCAAAGGAATTACTTGAAACCTCCAGGCCAAATCTTAAAAGGCTTCTGCTTACAACTTAAATGTATGAGAGAGGAGACACCTTAAAAATGAAAGGTTTAACACACAGATTGTTTTAAGGCTGTGTAACATCAATCAATATTCTTCTGGAGAAAACTGAAGCTTACACACTTGAGGTGAGAGTTATCTAAAGTGAGCTATAATGATCTTTAAAACAAAGAAAAGAGAAATATGCTGCTTAATTTTCAATAGCAAGGTGTTCAGCCAGGAAATGAAACTAAAAAAGATAAGGTAAGTCAAGGTAACTTAATAAAGCAAATTTAGTGTTCAAAGTCAATTCAGAACACTTGTCCACTTAATAATGATATTCCAAACTATTTTGTGAGACAAATATTCACTTAAATCAAAATAATTTTAGACAGTCAATATCAATGAAGAAATTAATACATAGAAAATAATAATAATGAGAACACATACAGGCCAAGGAAAATATTAACAAAATGGATAACCCAAGTAGCAATGTATTTCACATTTTGTAATGGGATTGCAGTATTCTCTTTTTGTATTTGTACTTAAATCTGGGAGAGGTGGATGGGAGAAAAATGAGCAATGAGAACCAGAAATACGGAAAGTAAAATAATTGGACTTGTTTAGATGACAATAAAGAGCATTGAATCAGGAATGGCACAGCCTTCACCTATTAGAAAAGCTACTGCAAAGGGGCAGGAACAATTTTTTTTCCCTCTCCAGAGAGGATAGGAGAAAAATTAATGGGTTTAAACTGCAACGAGGAAGATTGGATAGACATATGAAGAAACATTTTAACAGTGAGGACAGTAAAGTACAACACCAGAGTGTCATAAGCAGCTATGCAGTCCACATCACTGGAGCTCTCCAAGGTCTCTTTAGGAGCACATCTGCAAGGAATGACCCAGACACTGCAGATCTTGCTCTGGGACACAGTGATAGCATAGATGACCTCACTACTTGGGATCTGAGTGGGTCTGTTAAGATGGGTACACAGTACAACAACTAATTAGCACTTGTAAAGTTTAGGAATGTCCAGGGGATGTTGCATTGAAAAGAGACACTTTTCAGGTTTAACAGCAAATTGTATTCCCTGACTTATATATTAACAATCACCAGGAATATATTTGGAAAACAGAAACAGGAAAAGGTCTGATGTTCCCAATTCCCACTGCAGTTGGTAGCAACAGTCCTGTTGATCTCAAGGTAAAAAAGATTAGGAACAAGAAAAGAGTAATACACCTTGGACACAAAGCTTTAAATTATTAATTTAAAATGTTTCCACTGCCTCCTGAAACACATTCTGAAAATACACCAAATCTTATTATTTTCATAGTGACAGCCTACAAGAAAGAATTCTCTGAGTGCGGTGCCAGAGCTTTAGTGACTATAGTATACAAAACTCCACTTGAGGGAAAATCCTTATCTCACTCACATATTTTGGAAATGCCACTGAAAATCTAAGATAGATAGCTAGAACACCCAGCTGAAGGAGTAATATTTTCTTGTCATCTGATCTCAGCGTTCCCACTTCCCACTTTATCTGTACTATTTGCCCTACATTTAAAATCTTCAATCTCTCTTTGAACCATAATTCTCTCTAGCCTGCTGGGCCCTAGCCCTTATGTGTAACTGCTACTGTCAATGTTACTGGTCATGGGCAGAGAAATACAGGGATTTATGGAAGAATCTCACTTTTGAAACAAAGACTGAGAAAATGCACTGAGAGAATTATAAATAGGCAAAACAAAGCAGGGAGAGAAATCAATAAATGATGGTAAGCTGGATTTTTGTCTTATGGCACACTTCACTTTGCTGGAGAAATTCAGGTCTCTAGAGCCATTTGCAGTCCTAGACTGAGGCTAATACCAGAAGAGACTGTGCCCTTCACAAAAGCCATCTGTGAACAAAGCACACTGGGGCAACCTGTGTGCTGCAGTCTGGGAAAAGGAGAACCAGCCCAAGAACCACAGCACGCATGAACACTTTTCCCTCTTCTTGGTTATGCAGTCTGACTGATAAGCCAATCAAACTGAGTATTATGGGTGCTAGAGAATGGAGAAGGACAGACTCCAGTGCAGACTGAAAGGATTTATTAAAGTCAGCTACAACTGTGCAAATGTAGCTATATTGATCTGAGACCCAGCTTTTTATAAGGAAGAGTAAATACATAGAAATTGGCCAGCCCTTGCCATCAGTTAAAACCAGAAGGAAATCTATCACCTGCTTTAATCACCTAAATTTTCCACAGACCATATAATTTACTGTTACATTGTTCCAGGTCTATTTATGTTATTTTTATCTAAAGCATGTTTACTAGACAGGTATGCAGTTTCATTTGAAGATGAAAGAAACAAAAAAATCCATCACTTGCAGTTTTTTGTCCTCTCTATCCCTGCAAATGCTTGATTATGCCGTAGTTAAAAATCTGTGTTGTATTTCTCATTTGAAATGTTCTAGCTTTCACTTCCAATGGTTTTCATTTTCGCAATAGCTTTTTTTCCAAAAGATTGAAGAGCCAATTAGTATCTGCTATTTTCCTTTGCTGAAAATCTTTATACACCTTAATTAAGCCACTGTTCAATCTACTTTTGATAAGTTATGCATATTGATTTCTCACTGGAAAGCATTTTCTTTTCTCATCAAAAGATTTTGCAACTCTCTCTTCAATCAGATTTTCTTTGTGAAAAACTATGACAAGTACAGTGAAATCCAGTAAGAAGAAATTCCAGCTCTGAAACCTTATGACAAAATTTCCTCAGGGTTCTTCATTCACCATCTTGGCATCTTTAGTCAACTATTTGCCATTTTCCATCTATTTCTAGCCAGGGTGGATCAAATAGTGCTCTTAAACATCATTTTGAATGATGATGATTAATATTAATCAGTGGCCAGAGCTGCATGTGGCAATATATCTCTTAATGCTCTAACTTCACAAGTAGTTGATCTGCTGCTAGAGGGATAATGTTTAATATCATCACTGACAATTCTGCATGAGTTGGGCCACTGAATTGTATTGTGGTGTGAGATAAATTCTTTTTCTCCACTTCTTTCTTCTCTCTAAGTCCTCTGAGTTAATAAAGGAAATTTTCTCCAAAACCTGCATGACAATGTCATAGGATTGTTAATTTTTATTCTTGGAGGATTAAAAAGGGTATTTATGCTATTTCACTGTATTTTATGTTATGTAACCCATTTAGGTTCCTAATGAATGTGATTCAGTGCGGGAACTTAACTTTGGTGTCAGAGATTAAGACTTTCTGGGAAAGGAAGGTGTAAATTAGGAAATATCCTAAGTGTTATTTAATATGCCTACTCTTTTTCTGCTCACACTATCATTCATGGAAAGCAGCAAATAGAAGAAGAGTGCCAAAAAGGAATGACATATGCTTAGGTAGCTTCTCTAAAAGAAAGTTATCACATTATACAAACTTTCTATAATTAGAAAGTTTGAATAGCCTCTTTCATTTTTGCACCCATGCATATTTTTGCACCCATCAAGATAATTTTTCAAGGAATTTTTACCTGTAACTCTGAACTCCAGTTTACCCTTTGTGATTCAATCTGATGAAAAAATGGTAAACAGAATGGAGGTATTTAGTATTAGCTGGGAAAAGGTGCATTATTAGAGTAAATTATGCTCAGGAAAGCAAAAAGTCCTGCTTCTCAACTCTATGAGATCAGAGTCCTCTGGGCACTAAAAGTACATCAGTGGAGCAAACTTGCACAGGTAAATTGAAGGTTTTCATTAAAAAACCCATCTTAACATAATGAACAACCAGTAAAATACACTCCTCTCAGGGACATGGTCCCTGAGCAAGGAGCCAGGGACGTCCCAGACCGCTGCCTTGCTTTTGTTCGTTGTGCCAGGCAAGTGTTGGTGCCACCGTGCTAGAACTAGTCAGCCCCTGCTGGCTCCAGAAAAGCAGAGATGAAGGTAAACTGATGGAAGCTAGAAGGCTACAAGGCACCATAGTCTAGAAACCAGAATTATACCAGACCACTGGTCATATATGCAGGCATTTATTCTTTGAAAACTTTTTATTCTTCAAAAGAATATGTAATATCTGATCACTTAATAAATGCCGAGAATGACATTGCATGAAGTAAACATCATTTCGGTCAGTAGAAACAGATAATAAAATGTTTGAGGAGTCTTACAATGGTGTAAGAACAGGCACAATTTTCACTGTGGCACAGATGACACAGGTTAAGACTGAACATCTGTATGTCTTATATCTGATATTACAGTAACTCAAAGAATCCCTCAAGCATAATCAGAACAGATCTCTTGTCATTCAGATGACTGCTAAAAAGGTATTCTGGAAGCATTAAAGAGAAACTGCAAATTTAGCTATAAAATAATGCTGACTGACTTAGTAAATAAAAATTTGTGCCCAAATTTTCCAAGGCACTGGAATTAAACAGATTTTTTTTTTTTTTTGTAATATGTTCTCATGCCTACATTTCATTTAAAAAAAAAAAAACAAAAAAAACAAAAAAAACCAAAACTATGGAAGTACTAAGAAAACTAATAATCTTAAGTGAAACACACAGTGTAGCCTTCAGCACTGAGCTATTAGCTTGCCTTAAGCACATGCTTGAAATAAAACCTTTAAATACTATCTTAAATCACTGTGTTCTTTTAAACGGAGTCTTCCAACAACCACCAAAAGACGTGTTGCGGTCAATACACATGGGCCACTTTATTACCCATTTCCATGTATGTTTGTATGTATTCCGCAGTGAGTTATTACTTTGTTCATTTTGTTATTGTTTTTTAGGTATAGTGTAGGACTGGAAAGAATTCTCCTGGGACATCTGTGCAGACCTATGCTCATGCAAACAGGCACACCATATATTGATCTACGCTATAAAAAAACAGCCTTCTTACTGGAAAACTATTCCAGAATATCTACCTTCCTTCAGACCAAATTTCCAGTACACATACATGAAGAATGTTCAAATTGTGTGATATTGATTACCTTCTTTTCAGGGATTCAGTTTAGTCTCCTGTATTCCATGAAATTTGTCATCAGGTTGGGAAATGAATACTGTGGGTATCTCCTCATGCATCATTAGGAACTCTTTTCAGTAGCTCAAGGCAATAATTGGAAAGAAACACAGGAAGAAATTAATTTATTCTCAAGCATGATGAATCAAATATGAGGATATACAGAATATACATTTTCTTTTAAGATACATGATTGTTGTAAAAAAATATGTAAGAGTCAGTCATTTCAGTTTTAATCAGTATCATGTAAAGTCATATATCGTGTAATTGTCAACCCAGAGGTTCAACTATCCATGATCAAGCTCTGGTTTCCTGCAGCTGTGTGATCTTGGCTCAGTTTTACCAAGGAAATTATGACAAGGTGTGACAAGAGCACATGAGCTAAATCCATGCAATATAAGAAAAGCCAAAATGCAGATAGAAATGTAATAGTTAAGATTCTAACAGTTAACCCCTGGATTTCCCTAAAAGAGGAAGAGGTTGAGGAGTGAGTGTGAAGGTGGCTACAGATTCTCCAGGATGGCAGCTGTAAAACATCTAGGATCAGACCCTTCCACGGACTGATAAAGACAAACTCTTCCTGCCTGATTAATAGCTGAGTTGCACTGGTGTCTCTCCGGGACTGAAAACTGGTCCTTCTGGCCTGCTGGACCTGGCTGTCTCTTTGAATTAACTAGTAAGTTAAAAATCAACATGCCTTCTGAATCTATCTTCCTGCATTCAACAAATATCATCTGATTTACATGACCCAGAAAGGAAGAATTATCAAGAGGCTTCACTGCTGCAACTGCTCCAAGCTTTGCTGGGTCAGCACCACAGGCTGGACACAGCTTGTCTTTATCTCACCTACCTTCTACTGAGTAGAAAACACCTCTTCACTTCTTGAGGTTTGAATACTACATAGTAGTGTCCATAGCAGTGATGATATAATGTAATAACAGACAGGAAAAACTGAAGCCTATTTCTTTTCCTTTTGAAACAAATGAGCAAATATTTGGGTAAGAACTGAGACTTCAGGCGGGAACCCAAATTTCTCTTTTACTTTGCCACTTTTTTCCTGTGGACCACTTCTCACTTTACAGCTTCCATAAACCCACTCAATGTTAGCACTTCATGAGCAGAGAACAAGATGTGATACCTAAAGTTTTGAGTTTGCCCCTTTTTTTTCCTAATGCCTTGAACAATTTCAAACTGTGATATGTCAGCATTCTCCTAAAAGAGATAGAACAGGAAAAGACTGAGTTTTAATTCAAAACATGATCCTATTGAACACATCACAGTAGATGACCACAGACATTATTGGCAAAAAACTTATTTGTTAGAGCTTAATCTCTGATTAACAGCTTTCCCTGGCTCAGTTTTACATTCATGTGGGGTCATTCTGCTGAGATGAAAAGTGCATTTAAAGCTTTTTCTCATTCTTTTCTGAGCAAAACATGACATAGATACCAAGTCTATTACAGGCTAATAGAATTAGCTTGACAATCACCAAACTCATTTAACTGTGCACATTTTCTTTGTATGTTTTCAGCTTTTTGAGACCTGTTTACAAGGCTCAAGGTGGGATGATGCATGCAAAGCCTAAGTATTTACAAAAAGGGTGATAATATAAATTTATTGAATTTGCACTTTTTGCCCTTAGAGAAATATGCTGTACAATCCCTATGCTGCATTTTACTCGAGGGTCATAAAGACTTACCATGAATCAAATTTTGCAGGATATTTTTGATATAGGCACATATTATATGCCTCATTTTATGGATGTGCAAATAGGCCTAGGAAAGTAATATGATTTCTCAAGTGCCACAGTGCCAGGTAGGATTTCCCTCATCTAATACTATCTACCTGTGGGTCAAGTCTAGCCAGATTGTCTCTGTGACCTTTAATGCTAGAAAGGAAGACACATTTGTCCCGAGAATGATGCATCTCACCTCTCTCCCACCTCATGTTATTCCATCTTTCTACCTTAAACATTTATCTTAGGCTGACACAGATCACCTTATGGATGAAGCCACCCCTTTCCATTTGCTACAGAGGGAACTTTGATGACTAGCTCAGACTTGACAGCTTTTAGACAGATAAGGTTAGACAGCTATATTATTAGTACTAGGAGATATGGAGACCACCTTTAGTGATAGAAGCTGCAGTCATGAGTTTCTTTCCCTGTCTTGATTTGCAAGATCTGGATTGAATATATGATAGGTCTGTGGCACTTACTACCTTTTATAATGTGTTATTTTCCTTTTTTATGCAAAGACTGTTACTAACAGCAACAGCAAAATCCAACCAAATACCCATTCCTGCAAATTATTATAGGATTTCTTCAGCAAAATTGAAAGTTATGTTGATTTACACTTCTTGAGCGTCTTGTGCTTTTAGAATAACTATCAAGTAACAAGGGAGTCAATACAAACTATTTTCTTGAGTAAAGCTTAAGCTCCCTGGGCCTGAAGCAGCCATGCATGTGTAAACAAGACTGAAAATACATCACAAAAACTTTCAGGATCTCTCTATCTGTTTTTAGTTTGGGGTTGTGTCTGGATTCGTTTTTTTTTGTGGGGTTTTTTTTGATGGAGTAGTAATATTAGTAGGGGCCTGCAGTGATTTCCTTTTAACGTCTCTGTGCTCCACAAAAGAAAGGAGCAGAAATAATAAAAAGTTTTGGGAGAAAACAACATTGCATTTTAAATGGTACTATTTTTTTCATTTAGGCATCAGAACCTGACATAGTGTTAATTATATACAGAGACATATCCATGTTTGATCCTCAGTGCCTAATTCCTCTTCTGGAGTGATCTGTCGATCACTAAGGAAATTATTTCTAATGATTTCCAGAGGATGCAGACATAGATTAGAGGTTGAATTCTCAAAAGGAGATGAAATCTTATAGGCATCAAAAACTACAAACATAGTCACACAATTGCTGAAATTAATGAGAAAGTTATTTCTGTGGCTTAGGAGTGGACCCTTCTATTGTGAGTAACACTGTGATACTCAAGAAAATGAGGTATAAAGGATGACAGCGCTCCTGCAGTTCACAGAAACAAGTCATGAATGATTTTTCCGTCTGTTAGAAATAAACTGGGACTTAGAAATTACTTGAGTGGTTTGACCTCTCTGACACTGCAACCCAGAGAAGTTGAGAATAATTTTGGAAAACTTCCAGCTATTCTTTAGCTTTGGGAAGCTTCAGTAAGTACTTAGATAGTAAGAAATAAACACAAACCACGATTTACTCAGTGCCCACTACCCATTTTGTACTTACAACACCCCCAAAAGACTGGTGGCAAGCTATGTCTGTCCTGGGGCAAGGTAAAAGAAAAGAATAAATGGCACATGGCTAATACTGGCATCTATTTTGGTTGGTTCTGGCTCTACAGTAAAGCCAGTATGGCTTTACTCCAGAAGCATTTCTAAATGGCAATCAAGTGACTAACTCTGCAGTGGCTTTTACTTTCAGAGAATAGTAATGACAATAGCTTCAGTCAAGGCACTGTAGTCTCTGTAGTGTCTCTGATTCTCTCTGCAAATGTAACTGAGAGTAAAAGATCAGCTTCCCTTTTTGTGATTTTCATTAAATATTCCTTCAACAAAAAGGAGAAATATCATGAGAGACCTGTTTGGCAAAGTTCTGATAGCAGTGGAAGTATTTTTTTTTTCTAATATATAAAATGAATACTTTTCAAAAGCCTTTCAAAGTATAAAGACAGATTTTTCTTGCTAACATGTACTTTAGTGTCAGGGCCTCTATCACACTCTCAAGGTCAGTTTCTCCCATTGATGAGTCCTTTGCCATTTTCCCCTCAGTGCCAGACAAGCTATTTGTTTTACCAGATGGATGGATGAGGGGACAGACCTGTTTTCATCCATGGCCAGAGACTCCACTACCCTTCCTCCCTTGACCTGTTTGCCATGAGGTGACACTCTTAGAGTACAGGCTGTGCATCCCGTGACTACTTTATACCAGTGTCATAATATTTGGTAATAACATTTCATGAAGTTCCAAGAAAAGAATATGCAGCCAAATTTTACACTACAAACTCAGTCTAAAAACAAGAAAAGGAATGGCTCTATTTTTCCCCACATTTTCCTAGGTAATACTGTCCAAGTGGTCAACTAGATATATACACAAGCAGTATTTAAACATTAACATGTTACATCTTTCAGAAGATTAAAATTACAATAAATGAGCCAAATTTTGATCACCTTTTTTCCACTGTTCCCTTGTGAGCATTCTGTCACCAAGAGTGTCAGTATGGTAAAAGCCTCAAGTACAGATAAATCTGGAGCCTCCTCCTCCTCAAGACAGAAAGTGTGATAGAAATGGTTCTGTCTTGCATTTATCAGCTCTCTCTCAGATGAAGGGCTGACTGGTAACACAGTAAGAATGGCAAAGCATGCTACACATTTAGGCTCACACTGAAATAGAGAGATGATATATTTCCAAAGATTTGCTTTTGTGGAAGTGATCTTCTCTAGGCCTGTTAAATTAAACTTTTAGATTG
>VXBB01010714.1:5218-23836 GCA_013399915.1 Illadopsis cleaveri
TCTGATCCCAGGAAAGTCTGGGGATTTCTTTATCCACGGGCAGGGCAGCATTGGTCCAGGATGCTGATGTTAGAGCACAGTGTGATCTCCTGCCCTGCACACACGAGGCTGTTGTGGCACCAGGCTGGGTTTAGCAGAGGGGGAAACAAAACCCCCAAAGGTTTGCCTTGATCCCCTCTCCGGAGGGGAATTTCCATCCGTGCCCCACAGCCTGGGAAGCAGCACTAAAGGGTTTTCGAGCACTTTGAGAGCTCCTGTTAAAAGGTGCCATCAAAATGAAAAATGTGATTTGCTCAGAGCGGCCCCACCTGTGACTCATCCATCTCCATTAGGGCCCAGACTCACTGTGAGTTATGGGAAGTCCTTGTTAACCTCAGGGGATTTTTTTTTTTTTCCTAATTTTGGGGGTGGTTTGTTTTGTTTTGTTTGGGTTTTTTTCTTTCTTTCTAGGCAGATCAAGCAGGGGATTTTCATAGAAATATAAAAAAAATCGTTTAATGTTAATATGGTGCAGCATTTATTAAAAGGAAATGTTTTGCACTTCAAAGAATCTATCAAAGGCATGAATTTGAAAACAAGCAAAATCCCTTTATCTGACCAAGGAAACCTTGTCAATGCATTATCTGTCTGTGATGGGTAGCCAGATTTGAAACTGGGTTCTCACCAGCATGGTTCTTTCCATCCCCAGCCAAGGAAAGAGATAAAAACCACTCATCCTAATAAAAAAAATCAACATTTAGTATGGCCTCAAGAACAGAAACCTCTGTGTCCTGAAAGACCACTCACTCCCCAAGACACTGCTGACCTCAGGGAGATTATTTTTAGCTCATTTTTAGGCTTCTTTCCCAGCAGAAAGCAGGATCTGCTGCCCCCAGAGCATTGCTGGGGAGTTTTGGTGCTGCTCAAACCCACCCTGCAGGGGAGAGGCAGAGGTTGTGCCTGGCCAGCCCACAGGGATGGGACAGCATCTCCTTGGGACTTCCTGCTCTGGCCCCAAAGTTATTTAGCTGATGGCTTTGGAATGCTTTTCTTCAGTCTTTGAGGCTCTTGTGGAAGGGAATTGGAATTAAAGCAGGGTTTTGCCAAATCAGTGCAGTTTCCTGAGAGCTCGAAAACAGTTCTGGCTTTTTTTCTGCCTGTTAGAAAGAAATATTATTATTTTCTTCAAAAGAGGAGGGAAAAATCTATAAATTTCTGAGTTTTATCTGAAACTTGAAAATGCAGTATTTGTCCCTATTGCTGGCTGTGGTGAAAAACTTCATTTGGGGGCAGGGAAAAGTCACATCCCTGTGCTGCTGGCGTGGGCTGCCCTGGGACACACTCACAGCATATTCCACATCCAGAGGATGGAAATCCTGGCCTGGAAACTCTCCTGTGTCCCCCTGACACCCTGGCATGACATGAGATCCTGGATTTAACTTCAGAGTCCTCTTAGGCTAAACAGGAGCCCTTTAATAGGGAATGGGAGAAGTTAAACATGCTGTTGGGTTTACAAGGAGCCATTAAATATTTGCTGCTGGGCTGCCATGGGTTCCCACTCTGTCTCTAGCTCACTGTCAGGTCTGTTTAAAGGGAAATAAATAAGCCTTGAGGGGCTCTGGGGCCACAGCCCTGCTGGGGACAAACCCTCTGGCTTTGAATTTTTTTGGAAGGATTTTTGTCTCCCCAGGTTTCTGTTCCTCCCCTGCCATAGAGAGCTGGCTGATAAAGCAATAACTCAGCTTTATTGATTATGTCAAAGGCAGTAATTCAAGAAAGCTATTTAAATTCACAAGAGGAAGCTCTCGCAATTATAAGTGTCTGCAGCAGATTATTAATCATTTTTGTTATGGCTATCAAGCCACGAGACAGACATTTTCTGTAAGGCTTACGTGAGCACCAGCTTTTCAGTAATGACTTGGGTTTTGCTCTCTTATTGGTTCATAATGCTGAAGGAAAAAAAATAAGCAAATTGCTTTTTTTCCCCCCTAAATCGATGTGTGTAAAGCTTTATAGCATATTGCTGTAGGAAGTGTATGAACTTCCAGTAGTTTAAATTCATTTTCTGTTTAATCCAGCTAAATCCCAACATTGGCTTTGTATTCCCTTCCCCTTGATTCCTCCAGAGTTATTCCCAAAAATAACATTTGAGACTTGGAGCAAACCAAGGTGGCCATCCTTGGAAAAAAAAAAAAACAGACAGGTGTGTGCTAATGATTTAATGATGATCCTGGAGGTCTTTTCCAATTTTAGTGTTTCCAATCCTAATAACTCCCGTGAGAAGGAAGGTGCTGTGTCACTGGGAAGCTGGGCTGGATTTTTGGATGGGGAAGGGCTGAGCTGGCTCTGGTGTCCCTGTGGNCCAGACAGGTGTGTGCTCAGGGTTCTGGTTTAGTGTTGATCCTGGAGGCCTTTTCCAATTTTAATGTTTCCAATCCTAATAACTCAGGTGAGAAGGGAGGTGCTGTGTCACTGGGGAGCTGGGCTGGATTTTTGGATGGGGAAGGGCTGAGCTGGCTCTGGTGTCCCTGTGGTGCTGTTTTGGTTGTGCAGGGTGCTGCTCCAGGCCCTGCTCCCTCCCTCTGCAGCTGGGCTGTGCTTCCCTCCCCATCTCCTGGCTCAGGCTCTGCCCCTGATGGATGTTTTTGGGGCTGGCTCAGCCCTCCTGTGAATATCCAGCTCCTCCAGCCAGGGGATAAACGGGCTTTTGCACCTGTCCTGTAAATGACAACTTACTTTTGTCTCCCAGTGAGCCCCAGGGCTGAGAACAGCAGCAGGTTGAGGCTGGGCAGCCTTGGCTGAGGGCCAGTTCCCCATTTGTACTGCGGGCAGGTTTTTTATTTCACCCAGGCAGTTAAGCAGAACATTCCTCTATAAAAAGCTGCAAGAGAGAGATCAGAGCAGCTCTCCCTCTCATCTTCCATCTCCTCTGCTTAGTGACCTAGAACTAAATGTTTTATTATTAGAAGAAAAAAAATTTGTTATATATATATATATGTATGTATTCAAGGCAGGTCTTTAACACAGGTTTTTGGGAGGGCAGGAAGAGAGGTGATGCTTACATGGGTCACTTGGTGAAAGGGATAAGGGGCCCAGAGCATCCTCTGCAGTGGATGGAGAGATGTGAGGTCCCTGCAGGCACAGTCAGCTCCCTGCCTTCCTCTGCTGAGCTGGGACTGGGCAGGAGCAGCTCTGGGGAGGTGAGGGGCTGGTGGGGCTCAGCAGAGTGGGGAACCTCCCTGGGAGCAGCTCTGGCTCTCCTGTGGATCTCTGAGAGCCCAGGTTCTGATCATTTATCCCTTGTTAAACCAGAATGGTGGAGTGGGAGCTGCAGGACAGCCAGGGGTGTGTTGTCCTGAGTGACCTGAGCAGGGGCACCTACTGTCCTCCAAAATGCAGCAACACACCCTCTCGGCACAAATTCCTTTTCCCTTCCCTCAAAGATGTGCTGGTTTTGATTAAATACCTCATCAAACATTTATTTTTGCCTGAAAGGAAGCTTTTGTTCTTGTTCTGGGGGCCTTTCGGTTATAAAAACTTCAGCCCAAATCACTTAATTAAGAATGTGCTTTCCCTGCTCTGCCTTGTCTGGGAGCAGCACAGGGTGTCTGCAGGGATAGCACAGCCTGGATGTGTCACCTGGGAGGGACACAGGGCTTTGGGAAACAGCAGCTCCTCTGGACCCCAAAAATGCCTCCAGCAGCAAGAACTCCTCTAGAATCATAGAATATCTCAGACTGGAAGGGACCCGTAACCATCACCGACACCAACTCAGTGGTGAGTGAGGATTTTTCGGTTTGGGTCTAATTTCAGCATTAAAAAAAAAGGTGATTCCTAAAGCGGTCCCATCAGCTCAGGTCACTAAAGGATGAGTGACCAGGAGTGAAAAGAAAACAGGGCTCAGTTCAAACAAAAGGTCTTTTTTGTGTGTGTGAAGATGCTCTGCTAACAGCCCCATCACCCCCACAGACAGGCAGGACTTTGTGTTTCCCTTTTCCACCAATATCAGTCACTCCATGGGTGACAAGTGGGCCCTTCCCCAGGCTCTGCCTCCGAGTGCTCGTTTACCTTCAGGGAGCTAAAAACGGCAGCGTAGAGGCGAGATGTTCCTCGCCTTGCTGAGCACAGGGGTTCGGTTTTCACTCCAACATAGCAGCTATAAACAGCTATTAGAGATTCTCCTGCAAGAGTCCAAAATGCTTTGGGTTCTGTCCCAGTTATGGAGTGTCAGAATGGAAATAATTAATGCTGTGATTGCAAATGACAGGGAGAGAGGGGGTTTTGGTGTGTTTTTTGGTTGGTTTTTTGTTGTTTGTTTGTTTGTTTGTTTGTTTGTTTTTTGGTGGTGGTGGTGGTGGTTTTGTTTTTTTTTTTCCTGGGGGAATTGCCCTGAAAATGTGTTTTGATGGAGGAGCTGGTATCTCCTGTGTCCTGGCAGGTTGTGCCGTGGTGAATTCTCAGACTTTTCCATCTTTTCTATCCTAATTTTCCAAGGAAACTTTTTTTTTTTTTTTTTTTTTTTTTTTTTTTTTTTTTCTTTTTTTTTTTTGGTGGCTCCCGAGAGGCATTGCCTAACAAGGTTTCATCCAGGTGCAAAGGGATGCAGGACATTATTTATTAAGCTGTCAGTGGAGGTGAGGAGAGGAGCAGCAGCTAAAAACTGCTGCTCCTTTGGAATACTTTCAGTGTTCTTTCCTAAAACCTAAACACCTCTTCAATAAATGAGCTTGCTTTCTCGTGCCCTGTGTTTTGGCTGGTCGGTTCATCTTTCTTTGTCCTTTTACACCTTTTAGCACAGACAGGGATGGGTTGCAGAGGCAGGAAGGAAGGCAGGCTGAAAAAGTGCTGTAATTCCTCCTTTCCCTTCTGTAAGGGTGGTGAAACTAATGGCCAGAGCCTCTGCTCTGCAAGCAAACACCTCAGAGCTGATGGATGCTGCCATTTGACTCTGCATCACTTGGATTGTAGTTTTATTTGTGCCGTACAACCTCTCCCTCCCATTAGCACCGATGTTTTTAGGGCTCATTTCCACATCAGTTTTGCTGTCCTGGCTCCCCAAGGCGGTGATGATCCCGGCTGCTGTGCCAGAGGAGCAGCAGCCCTGCTGGGATGTGCAGATGGACGGGTGGCACTGCCAGCCCTGGCACCCAGGGGGAGAGGGGAAGAGCTGAGAGTTTGCAGCAGGTCAAAGGGTCTGGAAGTCAGGCAGGAGATGGTTTGGGCACCAACTGCATTTTCCTTTCTAGTGTCTCATGTGAGACAAGGTCTTGTGCATGGGCTCTGCAGTGCCAGTTCTTAAGATGCAGGAAAAAAAACAAAAACAAAAACAAAAGCAACAAGTAAACCAGCAAATTTACTGCAAACAACCCCCGAACAGTCTGTTCGAGCTGGAAATCTTCACCACTCGCTTGGTGTGACCTTCTTGGCTGTGGGGAAGGGAAAGCAGGTTTGTGTTTCTCATAAATAGCATTTCTTAGGGCAGCAGGAGGTGTGGAGGGAGAGCAGCCCGAGGGTAACCCCACTCACACAGCCAAATTCCCCCTGGGCGCTGCTGGCACATTCCCTGCAGCAACCTTGGGTTCCCAGGCAGGGAATTTGGGAAGTGCCCACTGCTCAGGGAGTCTGTGTGGCGTTTGAGGGGTGTCTGCTGGCAGAGAGCTTCAGCCAGAAGGGTCAGAGGAAAAGAAGTGCATTTGTGGGGGTACATGCCATGGTGCTGGGAGACTTCCTGGGGAATGTGGAGGTGGAAATTGAGGCAACAGTGTCCAGCTGTTGTTGGGAACTGGGAGAACCCAAAGATCACCCAGGTTTCAGATCTGGTGTGTCTTCCCTGTGCCCTTCCTCTCTGCCTCTGAGAAACAGTGGGAAAGGTGTAAGAAGGGTGGATGGCTCTTTAATCTGAGAAATGTTAGAAATGTCCTGTGTTTTTGGAGGTTTTAATGAAAAGAGCACATTCCTTCTCTGCCCTTTTTGGCTCTCAGCTTGTTCTCTCTGTCTGCACTCCCTGTAAATCTGGCCTGTGTCCTGCAGACCATCCCCAACCCTGTGGAAAGCAGATTTGGCTGGGAGAGCTGATTGGATCAGCACAGGGACAAAAACCACGGGGGATTTACCCCAACACGAATGACTGGGCTCCACGGCCCAAGCTGGTGTTTTTATTGCCCTCCTCAACCTCCAGCAGCATCACGGGGATGAGGAGGGAGCAGCACAGACCATCCCGGGCACATGAGATGGCCGGGGAGGTTTCAAGGGAGATGTGTAGCCAAAATTGTGGCTCCAGCCACCCCAGGGCTGTCCCCAGGGCTGCGTCCCTGCCGCTGCCTTCATCCTCAGCAGCACAGGGCGCTGCTTTCCCTTTGGCAAAGCGACAGGGTAATTAATTTCAGGGCCATTGTGCTGCGGTGGCAGGCGCTGATTTATAGCCCAGGGAACAGCTTCTGGTTCAAAGTGCACATCCGTTGTGTTAATGCTCCATGATCTTTACCCCCGTGAGGAAACGGCAGAGAATGAGGCGATTATTGCCACCAGACTGGGCTCCCGGTATTACCATGAGAAAGCCGGCGCACATGGAGGGCGGGTTGTGCATACAGAGCAGCTTCCCTTCCCTGCATCCCGACCCCTCTGCCTTCCCCAAGGATGGAACTGCTGAGGGAGGGTTGGGCACAGTCCCAGCTGCTGGTTCTGGGGTTGTTTTTTTCCCCCTCCCCATCCATTTTTTGTCTATTAATTGTGCTTCTAAAAGGCACTTTAGAAAAGGCGTGTGAAGGGACAGGTCAGGGGAGGAAATGCCGGTAACTGCCTGGCTCCTCTGGGATCAGGAGTTCCCAAATTCTCCCTTTTCCCAAAGAAAAGGCTTGGAGGGGCAGGTGGATGAGGAGGGGGTGTGTGGGGTATGGCCAGTTCCTGGGAATCTCCTACCAGCAGCCACCCCAACCCTCAGCTCCTCAGGTCAGCAGCTTTTGGGAACTGTTTTCTCCACGTGCAGCCTGTGAGCTGGGGCAAGTCATCTCCCTGGCAGGAAAAACATCTCTTTTCACTGGATTGATTTTCTGCTGTTTCCTGGGAGTGATTTCATGAGGT
Source organism: Illadopsis cleaveri (assembly GCA_013399915.1). Taxonomy (NCBI): domain Eukaryota; kingdom Metazoa; phylum Chordata; class Aves; order Passeriformes; family Timaliidae; genus Illadopsis; species Illadopsis cleaveri. The sequence goes on from VXBB01010714.1 coordinate 12,278, forward strand.
CTGGTGGGGTCCTGGGAGCATCTCTCCATCTGCACCAAGCCTGTCTCACCTTCCCTGTCACCCAGGGCTGACTGATCCCAGCCCCACCAAACCTTCTGAGGGTTTGGCTTTTCCCCACCTCTCGCTGAGGATGCAGCACTTGGCTTTTTGCTAAGTGGTGCTTGGGCAGGGAGAAAGGCTGCAATTCCCTCTCAGGAGCTGCTGCAGGAATCTGGGCGAAGGATGATGATGTCAGGTCTGTAGGGAAGGTCTTTTTTTGGAAACACTCATCAACCCCTGTCTGAGATTTCCTTTGGGAAAGATTTGTGGCTGCACTGGGGTGATTCGAGGTAATTTACCCCAGGGATCAGCTCAGATCCTGGGTTGTTTCAGCTAGGCTTGGCTCAAACACAAAATATCTGGAACAGGAGGGCTCTGCACGCTGCTGGGGTTTTTAGGTGTTATTCTAATACTAATAATTAATACAGTGATGTGTATAATCCTGTGCAGAGAGAGTTGAAGCATTCCCTAAAGCTTCTTTGCATCATAAAACTCCTAATCAAATACAGAATAGATCCCTGCCCTCTCCATAGCTTTAATCCTACTTCTCTTCCAGAACTAAACAGCTTTAAATTCCTCAGTCCCATGTGTATTCAGCTGCAGAGGCAAAAACTTTGCCATTTTTAAATCCTCCCTTAGTGCCAGACCAAAATCTCTGCAAACACAGACTCCGTAATCCTCACTAATTTATCAAAGGTGCTCCTGAATGCTAATTTTCCTGTGCTGTGCTCTGGATCAGAATTACAATTGATTGACTATAAAATGATAATTATACACTGGGAGCTTTGCATTGTGTAAACACCTTAAATTGATTCTCCTGCCCTGCCAATGGGGAAATTCTTTCCATCACGTGCTGACTCTGGGATCGAAATGATTCTGCCTTTTACAAACTTTCCTACCATGTATGGATTTTCTTGTTTAAAGCAGGCAGAGAGCGTGCCTTCTCCTCCCTGCTGGGCTGCTGCTGGAGTGGCAGAGTCTCTCTGGAAACAGCTCGAGGAAATGGAGATTTTCCAAGGGCTGGGGGTGCAAAATAAAGTCCCTGTGAGGACTCGTGGCTCCAGGGGTGACAGATAAAACAGGGCAGAAATAGGGTGAGATAGTTCAGGTGGAAGGGACCTACGACAACCATCTGCAATATTGCACATCCTTTTGGAGGTCCTGGCTCATCCAGGGATGCCTTCCCCAGGAATTCCCTGCTTTTCCTCCAGACTCCCATTTCCTGTGGACATACCCTGCCCTGAATTAGCAATTTCCGCTGCAGGGAGAGGCTCTCAGCTTCAGACATGTTGGGAAAGGTTTGTTTCACCTCAATATTCTGGCTATAAAAAGAGTCCCACAACCCCAGTGGAGAAGGGGGAAAGCCACTCTTCGTTTTCTTGACACATCTGTATTCTCACTCTCCCTGCAATCTGTTTTTTGGCTTTGGCATTAGTTCCCGTTTCCCATATTTCAGGGAGGGCTCTCGCTCTGTGAAAGGCATCAGGAGGCATCCCCAGACAGCCAAACCATCTGGAAAACCCCGGAACCCGGAGGGAGCTGTCTTGAAAACAAACTTCCCTTCCCATCCTCCCCAGTGCCGTCTTGGCCCTGCCGAAGGGAAACAGCCACAGGAGCTGCTGGGCCACCCCACAGCCCCTCCACCCTGCCCGGGGGGGAGGAGAAGCTTTTCTCTTTCCTCCTTCCTCTCATCGGATGTTAATGCACCACTCGGAGGGACCACGCTGCTAAATCAATCTTGCAAGAGCAGAATTTATTTAATGCACGTGTTCCACAGCGTTTTCTCCCTGTTTGGGGAGGCAGGAGGGTGCTGGGGTGTGGGGGGACCCTGGATGGCACCGGGACAGCAGAGTCAGGGCTGGTGCAGAGTTAATGCCCCAAAGCCTCAGCGTGACCCCACTGCCAGGCAAATAAAAGCCAGGGCAGGCTCTCTTCTCCTCTCCTGTTTGCTCAGACCCCCGGGCTGGTGCCCATCTGTCTCTGTCACTGGTGGGAGCTGGGGGGGATGGAGGATGAGCCCTGGGGGTGGATGTTGCTGTTCCAAAGCCCCTGGTGTGCTCAGCACACACAGCATCCTGCCCGAGGGGCTGCAGGGGAGGACAGCCCCACATCCTGCTCCCGGCAAGAGCAGTGCCTGAGGTCCAGGAGCACAGGACCAGAGGGACGGAAAATTAAGAAAGGAAGATAGAGAGGTAATTAAATCTGGTTTATCTTCTGTCCCCATGGGGCTTGCACTAGCCTTGGCATCAGGGGATTCCTGGTGGTTTGCAAAGCCTGTAAGGCTCACGTGGTGAACGACCTCCAGATTTCTTCAAATTGAGCTGGGTCTTTTTTTTTTTAACCACTGCAGGTGTCCTGAGGTGGTTTCTGACTTTTCTGTCAGTGGGTAGCCTCTGGAGAAGCTCAGAAATAAAAGCCAAACTTCCTGGGCATGGGAGGCTGCTGGAGCAGGCAGGGCCATCCCAGGGAGCAGCAGCACAGTGCTGGAACAGCAGCTCCTGGAAATGCTCAAACCGGCTTTCCCCTAAGAGCAACCCCTCATGCTTCTGAATTTTTGGAAATCTCTTCTTCAGTTGTTCCCTTAAGTATTTATTGGATGTCNTTCTTTGCTCTGTTACTCCCCTCAGGATCATGTTTGCATTTGGCAGGGAGGGAGCTGGCTTGGTTAAACACAGACCTTGGTGAAGCGAAGCCAGAGGGATTTCAGAGCTCTCTGTACCTCTCTCTCTCTCTGCTGCTCAAAATCCTCTTCCTTTCTGTCTCACCCATGTAGGAGACTCGGTGCACACAAATCCTGGCATCCTGCTGGCTGCCCGTGGCTCTGCTCCCGGCATTCTCCTTGCAGGAGTCAGGCAAGGGCTGCAGGGCTGTGCTTTGGTTTTCACTGGGGGGTGCAAACAGCCCCACACATCAGCTCAGCTGTGGGGTCTGGGACAGGCAGATTGCTCCTGTGTGGTGGTTTTGTTAGCTGGAGGAAGGATATTGCTTTTTTTAGCAAGGATGTTTTTGTCTGCATCACTTCAGAGCCCCTGAACCATGCCTGTCCCAGCCTCTGCTTCCCCTGTGACTTCTGCAAAAGCTCCTTGAGCAGCTCTGGGGAGAACAGGGAAGAAACCAGCCCTGGTTCCTCAGAGATGCTGAGAGGAGCATCGTGGGCAGCCTGGAGGTTAGGGGAGGAATGTGAACAATTTAGGATGAGCTGGCAGAAGCGTGGTGGTGGCTGGCACTGCCAGGGCTCCCTCTGCCAGCTGGGATCCTCAGGGCAGGCCCTGTGCTGGCAGAGCTCTGAGCAGGGCATGAAGCACCAAGGGGCTCATCCTCTCTCTCCTTCTCAAGGATTTCAGGGGTGTTAGGGGTGTAGATCTTTGTGAGACTCCATAAAATCCCATTAAATCCCTTGGCCCCCTCAGGTTAACGAGGGAAGCTGTGCTCACGCTTCATTAAATGTGTGACCAGATTCTCTTTCAGAATCTCCCCTTCCCTTCTCTGCCTCCCCTCTGGGGTGACACTGAGCCCCTCTAATCACACCACAGCCAGGCAATAATGCAATCTGTGTCACAAAGGAAATTGTCTTTATTGCCAAGATCCCAGTTCCTGCCTTCCCTTCGGTGGGCAGGCATGGCTGGAGGAGCAGCTCCTGGCAGGGCTGAAGGGTTGTTTCTCTTTGGGTTGTGGTGGGTGTCCCAAACTAAATGGTCTTTATTCCCATGATCCCAATTCCTGCCTTCCCTTCGGTGGGCAGGCATGGCTGGAGGAGCAGCTCCTGGCAGGGCTGAAGGGTTGTTTCTCTTTGGGTTGTGGTGGGTGTCCCAAACTAAATGGTCTTTATTCCCATGATCCCAATTCCTGCCTTCCCTTCGGTGGGCAGGCATGGCTGGAGGAGCAGCTCCTGGCAGGGCTGAAGGGCTGTCTCTCTCTGGGTTGTGGTGGGTGTCCCAAAGCCCAGGGACCTGCTTCTGCAGCAGCACCTGGGCTCCTGTGCACCTCAGGGATGGGCCCTGGGCCCCCCAGCGCTGCATCAAGGGACCTGTTCCATCCCTGAGCTGCATTTAAATTCAACTCCATTAAGGCAAAGCCACTAATGAAGGAATTTCTCTGGCTTTCCCAGAGAAGCTGTGGCTGCCCCATCTCTGGCAGTGTTCTGGCCTGGCATTTTTTTCCCTCAAGCCAACATGTTCTCAACAACTCTTATGGCTGTAGTCAAAACAGAGTGATTTATGTCCACAGTCCTTTTATTGTCGCAGGGAGTTTCAATACGCGGCAGGTCTGGATTTCCTTTCACCTCCTTTCCCTCCCGTGACTCATTCTGAGCGCATCTGGTGTCCCCGTTGCAGGCTAATGATTCATAAGGACGGTGGCACAGGGGGAGCAGAGGGAGAGGAGCAGGATTGGCGCTTCCAGGGGGAGGCTGGCGGGTGAGTCACGCCAAAACCGCGGGGCAGGATGCGGCACGCCGGGCGCTCCGGCCTCCCGGGGAAAAACCCGGGGTGACAGGAAGGTGGAAGGGAGGCTCAGCCTGTCCCAGCAGCCTTGGCAGCCCCAGGGAGATGTGTGTGGGGGGTGTTGGAATGAACCCTGGAGGCTGAAGATTTCAGGCTTTCTGTGCTAAAAGGCACTGACCCTCAAGGAAGTGCTATATTTGACTTGAGGCCTTGGAACGGGCTCCCGAAATTGAGTGATGTCACTGGGGTTGTGGGTGTGTGGTTTGAAGAGTATTGTGTGGTCTCAGGGTGAAAAACTTAGATTTAAGGTTTTAGCATATAGTAATATATATGGGGCAAGATGGAGGATTTTGGGTGTTGTCCAAGTCCTTCTTCTTCACCTTCTTCTTCCTTCTTCTTCATGGGTTTGGGTGGTTTTCTGTAATCGAGTGAAAAAGGTCCACATTGTGGGCCTTGGGTGGTCATTATTGGGTCAGAAATATAAATAATATAGGTGTCACCTCGTTATTGGGTGATTATCACTTAAATAACCTTGGAAAGAGTTAGAGGCATCCATTCTACCTCCATTTTCTAACTTGCTAGTTAGAGCTCACAGCTCGTGAGGCTGTAAATAGATAAGAATTAATAAACACCCAACACAAAACTGTGACTCCCATGTATTAATCCTGGCTCCAACACAAAGAAAAGAAGATATGAAACCAACAGGGGAGCTCCAGCCTTTGCTCCTTCCTGAGCCAGTTACTCAACAGAGTAACAGCTGGAAACACACCAGGTGTGGTATCAAGGAGGGTTTTCATCACCTTTTGGGGCAGGTCTTGAGTTTCCATCCCTGAGTGCTGCTTAATCCCACCGTGGGTGCTGTCAGTGTGAGGTGCCTGTTGCTCCCATGGCTGCAGGGAATCCTTTGCCCCTCCAGGGCTTGGGCACAACTGGGACTTTCAGGGAGCAATTTTGGTGACGTGGCCGTGCCAACAGTGCTCAGTTCCTGCCACAGCAGGCAGGTGCTGTGTGCTTCTGGTGTGGGTGTTGCAAGGGCAGCTCAGGGATTGTTCACCACCCAAGCTCTGCAGCAAATTAAGCACAAAAATAGATTTTTCTGTTCATTTATCCTGACCAAAACATTTAAAGTAACAGAGTGCAGGGGGGATGTCCAGCAGCACAGAGCTGGAGGCACAGCACTGAGGAGATGGTGACATGACATGGTCAGCCCCAAATCACAGCTACCCAATGCCCCAGTAAGGGACAGCCCATAGAGTGGGTATGAAATGCTTTGGTGCCGTGGAGCACTTCTGAACCTATTGTCTAGTTCCCCCAAACCTTCCCATTCCCAGCCTGGGAGTGAGAGAACCAGGAGGACTCTGGGAGGGGGGCAGACCCATATCAGAGCGAGAACAACAACAGCACATCCCCGACTCCAGCTATCCATCACAACCTGGCTGCCACCAGGCAGACAACTCCCACCTTGCAGCAGTGAGGAGCTGAGCAGTGTCGTCAGCCTTTTGGGCTCTGGGTGGTTGTGGTGGGGATGGATTTGGCCCAGAGATTTCTGTTCAGCTGCATTGAGTTACCGGCCATCTGGCTCGGCGCGCTGCGATCCGCAGCTTCTCCAAGCCCATATGGGAGGCAATGTTTTTTTTCGCTGTGTATGTTATATTTCCCAGAACGTATGGCCCATACATTTAAAATATTTGAGCACTGCTTCCTGCGCTAGCGGATAATCTGGAGCTGTGACACCAGAGATTTCTTTGCAGGAGGATTTATTTCCCGGTGTTTTAGGCGGCTTTGAAACGTGATCCTGGGAAAGGGAGTGTTTGGCTTTGTGCCCAGTGCCCGAGGTGGGCAGCAGAGGGGCCAACAGTGCGGGCACTGCCTATGCCTGCTCTCCAATGCTCTAATCATAATTGTATTCTTTTTATACCCTTTGTCCATTTGCAATGATCTGGGGACCTCAATTCCTGCCTGTTTGCAACGTGCCTGCCCCTGGGTTAAACAGAGAGGAAGCACCAGGCCTGGAAAAGGGTGTCTGAGCCTGGGGTCAGGCAGAGCCTCAGCTAAGGGGGCTCCTTCTCCATCCAACAAACAAGGCACAGCTTTTCTGCACTCTGCAGCCCCATATCCCTGTGCCCTGAAACCAAACTCTTCCCCCCAGGGACAGGCACTGCCAGGGCTTGGTGTTTGAGGCAGGATCAGGGTGTTTTATCCATCTGTTTTGCAGCTGAGGTGGCAGAACACTGTAAGCATCATTCTCTGGAAGGCAATAGCTCCAGACAGGGCTCTGATAAAGACCAAGCATTTAAAAATATGTTCATGGCATAGTTTTATACCCAAAATACGTGGTGGTGCACTATGCAGCTTAAGTGTAAGTGAACGATATCATATTACTTTGAATATATGGACAGCTCAGTTCATGAAATGTATAACTCATCCAGTGTATGGAAAACCAATATATCTTCCATATGGGCAACAAATCAGAGATGATTATCCCTGGGGAAAAAAATGGCCATGCTGTATTGAGCATTTTGACTTGGAGTAGACACAAGTTTTCATTCCTGCTTCATGACTAAATTTCCTAAGCTGAACAGTCAAATGAAATGATCTCATTCCCTCTCTGTGCCATGGCACAGCCTTGCTGAGAGCTGGAGCAGGCTGGGTTCCAGCTGGAGGGGTCAGTGGGAGCATTGCCATCAGCCCCCAGGCTATGTTTGGTCAAGGGCAAAGCCTTGCTGGTGGCTCAGTGCTGCCTTTGGGGCACCTCTCACCCCCCTGGGGACTGCCAGGGTGAGCCAGTTCCCAGAGCTGGGTGATGGGGAGAGCTGAACTCCCACAAAACTGCCATTCCCTGAGCAATGGGAGGTGCTACAGGGTGCTGGTTGTGCCCCACTGACCGCTCCAAGGGCTGTGGCCGCTCGGACACCGTCCCCCAGCCTGGCACTGGCGTGTAAATATGTCAAGCTCAGGAGATGATCTTGTTATGGGAAGATTATGCTAATGAAATGTTTCCTGAGATCAAACTCATTTTGTGTTCAAAAGCATTAAAATAAATGGCTTCTAATTGAATCTTATAAACGGTCCCCTCCTGATAATGAGCCGCTATTAATTATAATTGAAGGAAGGCAGAACACAAACACAGCGGCAGCCTGGGGGGAGGTGATGGCACGCTGGGGGCAGCTCTGTGCTGGGAGGGGTCCTGACCTTCCCCTGCATCCCTCCCACACTGCTGGGACCGTGGGCCCTGGGGTGATGCACTGGGACTTGGCCAGGGAGATCTCCAGCTGCCTGGGGACACCCCAGGGAACCCTTTTTGGGCCTTTGAAAAGAGGGAGTGCAAATGTGTGCGCTGAGCTGTGTGAGCCATCCTGCAGCCTTTAAAATCTCAGTCCTTTATTACCACTATTATTGTTATTATCCTTTATTCCTTTCCAAAGGCCCAGGTCCCTGCCAGGCACAGCGTGTGCTGTCCAGCCAGGGTGACCTCATCTGCTTCGAAGCACAAAATGGGCATCTGAGCTCAAGCAAAGAAAATTTACAGGAATTCATCTGTCAACAGGGACGTTTCCATTTAATAAGTGCTCAGTTTGAGATCACATTAGCCCTTCAATTATTTATACGCTGAAATTGTACAACTTCTCCGTTCAGGTCTAAAAAAAGAAGCAAATGTCTTCTGCTTTTCTTCCAACAGAGCTTGTCAGCTGAAACTTAGCAGGAACGGGGCAGGCAGCCCTGCGGGGTGCTGGGGGGTGACAGCCTCATGACAGCAGGGTTTGGGTGCTGTGAATTTGGGCTGGGCAGAAAATCCCACCGAGGATGCTCAGCCTTTGTCTGCCCCTTGCAACGGGCGCCTGTGAGTGCGGGCTGGGATGCTCTGGGGAGGGTGGAAAACAGGCCCTGGGGCATCCTTGGCACCTTCCTCCTTGTTTTTCCCACTTTGTTGTCTATTTAAAGCACTGTTCCCTCTGGCATGCCTCCTCCCACATGGTTGTCCGGCACGGGGATGGTGGGTGGGTGAGTGGGCGGCACAATCCAGGCTGGGATTCGCCCTGCCGCCAGGCTAATGCCCCGGCACATCGCTCCGGAGTCACTAATGGCCTTTGCTTTTATCTCATCTGCTTGAAGGGATTAAAAGGGAATAATTAAATAGCCAGCAATACAGTCATCGATAAAATTGCGCTGGTAATGATGGGGAGAAAAAAAGCGCCGAAAGGAGAAGGCAAAGCAGTGCACAGCGAGGGAGGGCTCCACAGCCGCTGGTTTTTGGCAGAAATCATTAATCCGGGGCAGGCTGTGCCCGAGGAGCTGCTCGTCCCCCGGGCACGCCTGGTGCCCGCGCATTTGGAAATGCTGCTGCGAGAAATCAATGAGAACGACTCAGATTTCCCACCCGGAGCGAGCCTGGCTGTCGGACAGCACTAAGGCCGTGTTTAAAAACGCGCTCATCTTGTGCAGCCGAGGGGAAAGAGAGGAAAATCCCCCGGGAACGGGGGGATCGCTGCCCCCCCCGCCTTGCTGAGCCTGTTGCGGGCAGCATCGTGTCCCCGGTGTCCCGCAGCTCAGGTGTGAGGGAGAGGGCGTCCTGCAGAGCCCAAACCCATCCCAATTTCAGCAGCGAGGGCTGCAGACAAAGCCCCCCTCTCCACGGTGGGGTTAACCCAGCACGGGGGATGCTCGCCCGGTTATCCCGTGGGATGAGCAGGGGCTGCCCGAGCTCCCGGGGCACCAGGGAGCGGTGGATGCTGCGATTTCAGAAGCGAATTTTGAATCCGAATCGATTTTTCGGAATTTGAATTTTGCCCTGTCCCAGCATCGATTCAAACCCGCTGCGAACTTCTCCCTCCGAAGCCTGTTGCATAAACCAGAACAAACTCCGTGAACCCAGTGGGACTTTCTGGGTACTTTCCTGTTCCACACAACAGCCCGTGTTTGTTTTCCCGGCAGTGGGAGGGACGGCGCGTCGTCATTGTCCTCGGGTTTGGGGTGAAACCCGGTTTTCTGGGGCACAGGGACGGGGGAAGCTGCTGAGGCAACTCACGCCTTTGTCTCTGGTGTTAGCAGGGATTTCCCTGCTGTTTTACAGCTGGGAAAGGCAGCACTAATGTGCTAATTAGATTTAACACCCGAGCTAGGAACGTGGCAAATTAGCCAAAACATCGCGGTGTTAACCCCACAGTGGGACTGGGGGTTTGTGCATCCTTTCCCGGAGTGACCCAGGAGGCAGAAACACGGGCGTGGATCACCGGCACAGCTTCCCACCGGGAAAATGCCGAGGTGTCCTGGTGCACATTAAGCCTATTGCCCCACTTTTGACACCTCCTAATGCAAATCCCTCTGTAAAGAATGAAGTTGTCCATCCTGAATCCCTTTCTCTTGGTGAACGAGCACGCGTGGGGGGCAAGGTGGGGAGAGGAGAGCAGGAGCTGGTGCTTGTCACAGGGATCCCCATCATAGATATTCCACGGGGGAAAAAAAAAACACAAAAAACCCCAACAAATAAACAAAAAAAAAACACTACAAAACCCACACCCCCCCACAAAAAACCCCAAACAAACAAAAAAACCCCAAACAAACCCAAACAAACCAACAACCCCAAACCAAACAAAACACAACTAAAAAAAATCCAAAAAAACCACCACAATAAACCCACACTTCTGCCCCAGCTCCCGGGTGGAGAGCATGGAGACCCCACCCCAGCAGCACAAACAGGAGACATTGAAGGGTTTTTTTTTAAAACAGCACATAAAATCCCGCCGTGCACTGAATCAGCTGCTCGTTTCAACAAGATGTGGCAGGGACGGTAATTGTATGTTGAGTGCTCTCCGGTTGATTAAGAACATATTTATTGAAGTTTATCTACTGTAATATGTATAAGTCTCTTATTAGATAATTGCTAAACCTCAAACACCTGTTTAACAGATCATATATATACCCCATTACATAGTTGTTAAACCGCACTGGTTTTAATTCATCAAATGCGAATGTGAAATCCATTCTAAATTAAATTCATTTTGAGGCACTTTAAAGGAGACATTCCCTGCCTCCCTTCTACAAAGGGGATCAGAGCACCATATTTCCTGACAGCAATGATGTCTGAGGACAGCTCTGTTCTCCAAGTGTCCTTTTTTTTTTTGGGCAGGCAACTCAGTGGAGATGTGCTAAAAATGCCCTCAAGTATTTTCATTAAAAAAAAAACCCAAAACCAGAATTGAAAAAGCTTGATGTTAAACCCAGGGATGCCATCACTGCTGCTGGCTGCAGATGTCTGGGGAAGGGGAAAGGTGCTGGGGCTGTGGGCAGGCTCTGTGAGGATGGGTTTGCTAAGCCCAGCGCTAAACTGAGGTGTTTTGCTTGGCTCTATTGGCTTTTTTGCTCCAAATCAGCAAATTCCCAATTCAGCCATTTGCTGCCGAGTCACATCCCTGTGAGGGCACCAGCGTGGGGCAGCCCAGTGCCCTGTCCATCCCACCTGGAGCATTATCCCTGAGCTTTTATTCCGTGGTTTAGAGGCCTGAATTCCTCTGCCCAGCCCTCTCTCCTCACAGCTGGGCAGGGCAGCACTCCCAGGAGCCCCAGCAGACAGGGAGAATCCTTCTCCCCACGGTGCTGTGCAGTGAGAGGTCTTTGCTCAGGCAGAGATGATCCTTTGTTTTCTTCTCTCTTTATTTAATTGTCCCGTGGGGGAATCGCTGAGTGCCCTTCATTTTGTGATGCAGAACTGGTGTTGACACGCTGCTTTATTAGATGAGTAAGGGTAAAGCCTTGGAGACGCTATTTAAATAAGGGAGAAATCTCCCTGCCGGGATAGCAATGAACAAATACACACTGGGCTCTGCTAACCCGTTTATTTCCATCCCAGTCCTGTGGAAAAAATTCTGCCAATGTGGTTATTTGTGTATCTCTGCAGCCAACTGAGGGCTGAGGAGTTGCAAAGCCTCTGTCCTGCTGTGCACACATCCCTCCACAGACACAGGGGCTCCATCTCCACCTTTGGGGTATTTCATGGCAAGACCTTGAGTGATATTTATGATCAACATCAGGCTGCAGCCTCATGATCTGGCTGGGTGGTGCTTCACCTGCTCTTCCTTTT
>VXBB01010714.1:23910-50310 GCA_013399915.1 Illadopsis cleaveri
AGGCAGCTCCCCATGTGCTTCCCAAGGGCAGGGACAGCTGTGCTGGCTCAGGGGCTGGAGCAGGGCTGGGTTTGGGTGCAGGAAAAGGGGCTGGAGGTTGGGAAACCCCTGCCCAGTGTCAGCATTGCTGCATTTCTGATCACAGCTCACCCCTGGGGTTTCTGCCCTCAATCCTTCCTGCCCTGCCAGCTCCACGGGCAGCCAGAGGCCAGACTGGTACCCAGCTCTGCTGCAGCCCCTGTGCACTCATCCAAGGCTTTGGATGCTTTATCAAGTGTTTCAGCTCCCAAGCCAACATAAATCACGCTGTTGGCAGGCTCTGCCTTTCTGTCTCTGCTGTTATTTTCTGTTCATGATAAAACAATGTGGAAAGGAAGCACGCAGGCCAAGGGGAGGGGGAGCAGAGACAAGATCCCTTATCTAACGCATGCCTGAGCCGCTCAAATGTTTCTGTATCAGCAATTATTCCGCCTGGCTTTGGGTTTTCACAAAGCTCTTGAGTCTTACAAATGCAGTCTGAGATCACGTTGGCAAAGCACAGACCCAAATTCTTCCCTCCTGCCTGACTCTCTCCTTTGGAGGAGACCCGTGGAACGTCTCACGTGCACAACAACACTGAGGAAACGAGCTGGGAGAGAGGATGTGCTGGGATCTGGGGAGATGCTGAGCATCTCCAGCTCTGCCCCAGAGCTCCTAACACTGGCTGGAGTCATCCAAAACTGGGTAGGATCAGGCACCTGGAGGTTCCTGACTGCTGGGAGTGGAGTATATCCCATGCAAACAACTGGAAATGCACAAAATGTGAGGGCATTGCACTGTGTGGAGGCTTGCAAAGTGAACAACCATCATTGGGATGGTTTCTGTTCACAGCCCATGGCTGGTGGCCCAGTTTAGAGCATGAGCTTATAAATTCCTTGCTAAGTAGAAAGAAAAGGGGGAAAAAAATCACTTCACTATTAATGGGAAAGGAATAGTATCTCTTAATCTGTGTCTAAAGACACCTTGAGAGTTGTAGGTGTTTGCTACAGTCCAGCTAAAGCAATATCCAGTGTTCAGAAAAGCAATATATCCCCAAGCTGTGCTCTGGCTCTCGTGTTGATTTTGATATTTTTAATATTGCATCCAGACAACGGAGCCTGTCAACCACCATGCGAAGTGTTCATTTAACTAAGCCAATTTAAAATGTGTAGCAATTATGAAGAGATGGGCTCAGATGAGTCAATTTGTCTCAAGTGTTTTCTAGCTGAACTTAATAACATTGGAGATGTGAGAAAAATTGGAAAAAAATTCACCCTCTGCGTTCAATTCTTTTGAGAAGTCGAAATACCTAATTCACTCTGGCAAATGATAAATGTTCCTCCCCTCTTCTAATTACATCTTGCCTTAGTCACAGCGGTCTCTAGTAAATCTCCTTTTGAGACTACACACATCACACACCGTCCTGGGTGAAAAAAAAAACCAACAAAAAAAGGGAAGAAAAGAAAAGTCCTTGATTAGATTGTTTTTTTCTTTCTTTTTTTTAAGAACAATTCATTGTGCTCACAGGATCTGGAGCTGGCTTTTCACGTTGCTAAACCCACCCCCCCCTTTCATTGGCACTACTCTTTCATGTGTCACGTCCTAAAAAAACCCTGAAGTTTGGCTGAAAAAAGAGGAGTGGTGGCGTGTGGAAGCTGCTGGGTGGGTGTCCCTGTGGGGAGCTTTATAGGCACAGATGGGAGGGACAGCATGTGCAAACACATTGATTTTTGTGTTGGTGGTGGTTTAACTGCTGGGACAAATAAGCATTTCCACACCTAAGAAGATGCACTTTGCTCACAAGCCTTGGTTCACTCCAGGTGCAGTTGTTCTCCCTTATTTGAAATAGTGGCTGGTTCAAGACACATCAAATTCTGACGCAATTTTCCCAATTAACAGGAAATTAAAACTATTCGGCCAATAAATATTCCAGTGTAAGAGGTATTTTTTGCTCTTGTGCTGCCAGGAGGAAACCTGAAGCCCTGATGGCCAAGCTCTCCCCGTGTCCATCCCCATCACCTGCACTGAAAAAACTCTCCCATTTGCATTGATTTCAAATTGCTTTGGGCTAAAATGTCCTTTATCGATGTCATTTATCTTCCTAATCTCTTGCTTGCCCGGAGATAGTCTCCATTATCCTGTGGTTGCAAAATTTCCCAGCTAACATGCTGTTTTTCAAACCTTTGAGTGGTTTCATTGCCTTGAGTGGGTGGGAGGTGGGTTTGCCACAAGGGCAGCCCCACACAGAGATGAACCTGCAGGGAAAATAAATCCGTGAGATGGATTTATTTGAGTTTCCCATCAAAAGCCAGACCTGAGGCTCACTGGTGGAGCACCTAGAGAGAGTCTGGGGAGGAGTGGGGGGATCCCCTCCATGGGGGTTCCAGCCACATGCTTTTGGTCTGAATTTTTTTGACTGTGGCTGCAAATATGAGCCGATATTTCATCTCGAGGGTGTTGCCTGGAACGGCAAAAATTAACTGGAAGCTGGGATTTCCAGCTGGATTTAACAGCAGGTTTTTGGAGAATGGCTCCAATGGGTGTCCATAAAGCCAGTTGGTGCTGGGAACAGGAGAGGAATGCCACTCTGACCTGGGAAAGTCTGTCAGGTGTCCAGTTGGGATTTTCTGGACTGGAAAAAGTCCCCTGCCCTCACTGCAGGCTCTGAGCTGCAAGGGCACTTCTGTTTGTACCCAAGGGTGGCAGTTTGGGCACATCAGAGGAGCTGCCAGCACCAAGACAGCTCTTTTTGCTTTTGGACTAGTCTGGTAAAATAGGAAATAGGGACATAATGAGTCCAAAAGGCTCCTCTTGGTGGGAGGGTGTGAACAGCTTTAAACCTCCTAACAGGGGCTGGGAAGGAGATGCTGAAGGATGCTCAGTTTCTGAACTGCTGCCCATCATCTTCCAACTCCCTTCCTTCTGTCTCTGGAACTAGGAACAACCAGCTTTCCTCCAGGAGGGCGAAAAGAGGGAGAGCAGCCCTTTGGTGGAGGTTTGGCATGCCATGCCTGTCCCCGGGCCATGCAGGGTGAGCCACAGCCACACGTGGAAAGGAGCCCCGTGTTTCCCACCCCACCCCGACACAGACACAGCCGGCTCCAGGCTGGAGGTGGAGACAGAAAAGAGGTTTGGAAATCTGCTTAGAAGTCTGGCTCGTTAATACCCTGCCCAAAGCTTTTATCAAATAATTAGCCTTTGTGTTGCACTTCCCAGCCAGCAATAAACAAATAAAGATGCAGATAAAGTGAGGGTTACTCTCAAAGCTGTGCTTTTGGAAATGGCTCCTGTGACCCTGCCCGAGGCCACTGCCCTGGGCTCAGTCACAGCCCCTTGGCACGGGACTGATAAGAGGCACAGGGATCTGAGTGATTCCTTCTGGATTTGGCAGACCTAAGGGAGCCCTGCCTGCCTAGATGTGACCAAGTTTTGGTCCAGATGGTGCTGGGGTGTGCAGTGGTTTGGCCAGGAGGGATGCACAAGGTGCTGGTGGCAGTGGCTGCATCCTTCCTGCATCCCTGAGGGTGGATTGAGTTTGGTCCCCACCAAAGTGTCTGGGGGAATTGCAGACTGTGGGGCAGCTCTGCTCGACAGGAGAGATGAGAACATCCCAGCTGTGTGAGCTCAAGTGGGGCTGGTCACACCTCCCCAGCCTCCCTGCCCTCAGGACATCCCTTCTGTCCCTTCCCCTCACCACCCCCCTGCAGGGGATTGAGCTGGGACTGTGAATGTGCCCAAGCTGCCGTTGCTGTTTGGACTGTTTATCTTGTTTGGGCTAATTATGCCAAGAAAGTCATTATAATTTTATGCTCTTTGGATTAACGTTTTTTTGCCCAGGGCCCCATTATTAGTCTGTGGTTTGTAGCTTAATGATGCTGAGCACAGTCAAGGCGAGGTTCTAACTGTAAATCAGGGGACTGGGGATGTGGGCACTGACAGGATAGAGGTTCTTCCCAAAAAATGAGCGTTTATCTCCCTGTTTAGCAGCTGAGCACTCTGCTGCTCAGCACCCCGGAGCTCACACTCCATCCTGATGCAACCAGGACGCTGCTGAGGGATTGCAATGAGCCCCAGCCCTGCTCTGAGCCCCTCCCAGGGTGTCTCCTGCTTTGTGGGGATCCCATGGGGGGTTACACTTAGGGGGGTTCTCAGCCCTTCACCCCTTCAGCTTGGTGCTGCTGCACAGCCCTCCTGCTGAGGGGGCACAGAGCATCCCTCAGGGGCCCAGGGAAACGGGCTCTACTGCTGCCCTGGAAGTCTGCCCAGCTCTCTCTGAGGAGCAGGCAATTTGGATAATGATAATCTCTCCTTTAGCTCCAGCTATTAGTTGCTTTAAGCATCTTTCCTTTCTTGATACACAGTGGCCAGGGATGTCTGTGCTGGAGCAGAGTGATTTGGCACGTGGGGCTGGAATTGGAGGTGGTGGAGTCCAGGATGGGAAGGACTGGGGCACCTCCACCCTTACCATGGGGTTCATTGGTATTTTAAAGAGTACTGATATTCTTGAGATTTTAAATAAGCCCATCATCCAAGGCACTGAAATCCCAAAAAACCTGCATGTCCACCCTCCCAGATCTTCTTGCTGAGGGGTTTTGATGGAGCCAGAGGCCCCAACTCATCCCTGGTATCCACTGTCATCCTCCTGGTTTTTTATTTATTGCTCCTTGGGCTGGGGATGAGCTCAGAGCCACAGGAGCTGCTGAGAGGGCAGGCTCCAGCTTGCCTTGACAGATTGTTTGGGTCAAATCAGAAGCTCCCGGGAGAGTTTTGCAATTTCTTTTCCACTGGAAAATGTCATTAATTCATTGCCAAATTGTTAACAGAATCAGGGGTCTCTGGTTTTCACTGAAGGGTATTCTCCTGATAAATGTCATGGCTTTCCTTGAGCACAAGTCCAGGGAAGGGCAAAGAACCAAAGCCCAGTGCTTGCAGCACTGGGTGTCTCATCACTCATGTTCAGTTTCCACAGAGAAATATTTCCTTGGAGCCCAAGGCAGGCTGGGAGCAGCCCTGCAGGGATTCCTGCCCGGGAAATATCACTGCCCTGGGGCACTCGAGGCCGAGGAAGATGCTCCTGAAAGCCCACTGTGCTCACAGCAATATTCACAGAGGTGTAAAAAGTACTTTGCACCTCAAACCCCTCCACCCTGTGTGGCACCACAGCTGCACGATGGTTAAAAACCAGTAGTGTTGTAAAATCCCTCTGTTGGATAATAGTTTAAGAGAAAGATGAAGTTCAACCAAATATGCTTATGCTTTTTTACTTGCTTGCTTTTAGTAAGTTACTTACTTTTAGTAATTTTATAGTACAAATTTACCAGTTAATCAACTAAAACAAATATCTAAGTAGCTTTAGCTAATACATAAAGTTTAAATATCATTTGTCTGTCCAATACAACTCCAAAAAGGACACTTTCCCCTTGCTGGAATGGCTCTGGGAATGGCTGGGGTGGTGGGGATGCTGATTTTCCCTGGGACAGATGAGCTGCCCTAAGTGGATGGGGAGTGTGAAGGCTTTAGCAGGAGAATAAATCACAGCAAGGTGAGTGTGAAGAGCAGCTATTGGATTTTTTGTGCTGGGGTGATTAAATTTTCATGCCATTTTTGTGAAGCTGTCTTAAAAAACAAAGCATTCCATAAGCCTGGGAAGGGATGCCGGGAGGGGAGAGGTGTCTCAGTTCTTTGCCAAGGCTTAACCTCAGGGTTTTCCCTTTCACCTGCCGGGGAAGTTGGGCTTCCCAAGGCCTGGAGCCGGGCCGGGGTTAACCTGTGCTGGTGTCATCACTGCTCTGCCACGACTGGGGCACCAGCACAGAGCTTTGGAGGTGGGATGGAGAATGAGCTCAGCCAGAGTGAGCAGCCAGCCCGCACAAAGGGTGGGGAAGCAGTTCACACCATCAAATAAGCCATACCTTTGAAAAAAAATTATATATTTATTATTATTATTATTATTATTATTATTATTATTATTATTATTATTATTATTTTTATTTTAATCCCCCAGCTGGTCTGCAGCCTGGGAGCTGGCAGGGCGCTGGTAAGGGAGAGACTCCCAATTTCTGACCCTCGCAGTCCCATGCCTGGTGACTCCAACAGGCACCACGAGCCCTCCCTGGCTGTAGCCCACAGTGACTGGAGCGTTTTTCTCCTCTGTGCTGAGCTCTGCTGTCTCTCGTTCCAGCGGTGACTGCATTTCAGGAAGCTAATGAAGTGCTGATTTTCCTTAATTGGCCTCTCGAATTTGCTGATGTCTCGTAAAGATCTCAGGTTAAAGAGAAAGCCGCTGCCTGTCATTATTGGTGCTATTTTCCATGGCCCGGGCAGGCAGGGAGGAAGGTTTCAGTGCATGAGCTGCATTTTCTGAGCTTGTTTGTGATTTACTGTCCCCGGGTGCTCCCCAGGACGGTACAGAGTCCTTCAGCTGGCGAGACAAACACACAGAGCCAGACTGATTCGTGGAGGTGCCTTGGTTTTTAAGTGGGTTTCCTGTGGGCTCAGCCTCCAGCAGAGAGCCGGGCATCACAGCCCTGATAAACCCTGATAAACCCACGGGAGCAGCCGGGAGGTGAAAACCCAACCCCGGCACATGGGGCTGGTGCTGGGCTGGGTGGGGAAGTTGTGGCCACACGAGCTGGAGCAGAGCTGTCAGGGCATGGGTGTGTGGGGAAGCTGGGAAGGGATGGATCCCACCTGAAAACAGCCCAGGCACAAACTCTTCAGGGCAGCAGCGAGCTCCTTCTGCCTGCAGGGAGAGACGTCCTGAGGCAGAGCCCGGGAAAAGGTGCCGGCGTTTAAGGGTGGTGATGCCTTGGGAAGGCTGGTCTGGAACAGAGACTGGACAGAGCTAAGGGAATAAAGTAGATATTTATTAAAGGGCCTTTAAGGGAACACCTTGGGCAGGATAAGAGCCTGGCCAGGGCTACACCCAAGGTGGACCCAAAATGATCCCAAAATGGTCACAAAATGGTCACAAAATGGACAAACGGTCACCAGGTCTCACACTTTTATAAGTTTTGGTCCATTTGCATATTGGGGTTTAATTGTCAATTTCAGCTTCAGGTTATGACATCCCATCCTGCTTGTTTTCTCTCTTCAGCCCACCCTTGTTTGTGCTTTTGGGTCGGAAAACTTGTAACATTGTCCTTGGCCTTCAGCAGGAAAAGGATTTGTTTTGTGTCCCTGCTCTGTGCTGAGTGACACTGACTGTGAGCTCAGAGCTGCACCCCTGGGCAGCACAGAACATGAAATACAGGAAAGCTGAAAGTTAAAGCATGGGTGCCATTGGGTGTTTAAGGGTGACATTGGGTGTTTAAGGGTGACACTGAACGGCCGCTCCCCCCAGCTCAGCAGAGGCGGCGGGGCAAGGGCGCTGTGGTGGCACATTCCCTGCACTGCGGGACGTGTCACTGTGTCAGGGGACATGTGCTGCCACCAACCTGCCCGGCAGCAGCAGAAAGACGTTTAGAGCCTTCCCCGAGCTGCCTTGTGCACGTCTCTCCGGGAGTCACTGCTGAGCCGAGCAATGCGAGGGGAAGGGCGCTCAGTGTCGCAGGGACAGTGACAGTGGCACTGCAGCGTGACAGGGGGGAGACCCTGCCCTGCCCTCCCTAACTGCTGTCCCTGGCCTGTCACCTTGCCCCGGGCTGTGTCAGCTCCTGCTTGTCTCCAGGGCACGAGGAGAACGGCGGGGGTTTGCTCGGGGCGGGATGTCAGTGTGTGATTACCGCAGGAATCATTTCACAGGAGGGGTGAGCTCAGAGCCGTAACCAACACTGTGGAACTGGCTCTGAAAGAGTTCCCTCTGCCTGGTGGGGCAGGGTTGGGTGGGGAAAAACACTCTAACCAGCACGGGGTGAGGAATGTGATCCTCCCCCAGCTCCACTGAGTAACAGCATCTTTGGGGAAGGGCAGCGGTCAGCAGCGCTGCCTTCCAGCGGTGAGCTCCGTCAAAAAACGTGTTCGTGCCACCACCACGGGGCGGCCCAGCTGGCCGAGGAAAGAAATCCGAGCCCCCAGTTTCATTCACAGTAACTGCCCATCCTGGGAAGTGAGCTTGGGGAAGAATCCGGTGCCTGTGTGAGCGTGGAGGAGCCCTGTGGGCAGCCAGGCAGCTGGAGCCCAGCCCAAGGCACAGCTGCGGGGAGTTAAGTTACTCGGCTTCCAAAATTACATTTTTCTGTGGTTCCCTCATTTGAATGAGGAATAATGTAGATATTGTGAGCAGAGCTTGTCTGGGAGCTCTTGGAAAACTGAAGCTATGGTGAGCACACTTGTTCTGCTGGTGGCACTTGATGGGGTGGCAGTGGCATGGTGGGCACAGCAGGCAGGAGGACATCCCACCTGCATGCCAGGCCCTGGGTGGAGGCAGGAGTTCATCTGGGCACTTTGCAGGGAATGGAATCTGGCATTAGAAAGCCGGATGCCAGCTTTAAACACACGGCCAAAACCAGAGCAAACCCCCAGAACGTCCCCTGGGGGTGTCTGAGACGTTTTGGTAAGAAAAGAAGTGTGGAAATATGCAATGCCAGGGGTGGTGCAGCTGCAGAGGTGCCCCAGGCTGCAGTGGGAAACAACCTTCACACACAGCAAGGGGAACCAAGCCTTGGTGTGGCAGGGGAGCCTCTGTGCACTTATTGTCACCGTGCATGAAGAGGAGATGTTTTTACAGTGCCCAGGAGGGCATCGGTGGCAAACAGGGATGTTGGCTCAGAACAAAATTATTTTGAAGGTGGATGTGTACAGCTCAATCCCCAAACTCCTGTGCTGTACATGCAGTAGGGCAGCTTTACATCTGTCAGGCTGCCAGCCCCTCCCTCTGGGGCCATCCCGGCCGGGTTCCTGTGCACAAAGCAGCCGAGCTGAGCTGTGCTGAGCCTGCAGAACCCAGTTAACAGGACGTTCAGCATTTCTGTCATTCCAGAGATGCCTGCAAGGTTTCAGCCAGACCAAAGGCAGCCAGGTCAGGGAAACCAGCACACAAATACTTCTCATTCCAGGCCCTAACCCAGGCTTATGTTAACCACTCTGTGCCCATTTTTTTCTTACCAGTGCAGAGCCCATGGGAGGGCCCTGTGGTGCACTCAGAGCTGGGGATGTCCCCTTCCTGCTGCTGCTGGTCACCTTCATGGATTGTTTCCACCTTCAAGGGTTGGTTCTACCTTTTGAATGAGGAGGAAACCCACATGTGGACATGAGTGGGTGCCTTCCCCATCACTTTGGGGAGTGCCTGGTGGCCTCAGGAACCAGGGAGGTGCCTGCACCCCATTACTGGGTTCACAGCTCAGGGTGTTGGGGCAAAACTCTCCACCCAGCACTGGTCATCATCTGGAGCTGGACATGGGGTGGAGGCTGGGCTTCCAAACACAGCAATCCCTTCTGCCACCTCCTAAATTCCCAGACACTTCTTGCTTCACAGTGTGTTCCTGTCTTGCCTGGGGACCTGGCTGCTCCCCTGGGTGCAGCTCCTGTGTTCCCCAAATATCTGTGCTTTACCCTGGGCTGTAGCACATACAGGCCCTTGGTGATAAGAGATCACACCTGATGGATTAATTTGAGCTCATTTTTTCCTGCTGGCTGTGCCCAGACTGGCATTAAGAAGGCAAGGCACGGGCATTGAGGCTGCATGTAGATACTCCAGTGAACCATGGCTTTTGGAAACAAACACAACAGCATAAATGTCCACCACAGGCACAGAGCTGTGAGGCGAGGAGGAGGCTCTGGTTCCTATGCAGAGTGAGTGCTACCACTTCAAAATTAAATGCAGTTGCCATAGAAATATTAATTGGGAACAAAATCTGAAGATGACACTTAAGCAGAAGATGGAGCGTTCCGGAGAGATGAGGACAGCGATGAAAATAGAACAGTTAAAAGGAGAATTCTTCAAAGGAAGTATCATGTAGGTGAATATTTAATGCACAATCAGCAGGCCGCCACGTCAGTGGTGCTTTTAATGTTGTAGGGCAGAAGATGGGAAGTACTTGCTGGAGGACAGAGCATCCTCCTCTCCAGCAAAGATCCCTGGGCACTGGAGAGGGAGTGTGAGGATGGATCCTGCAGTGGCAGCAGGATTGTGCTCTTGATTGCAGCAGGGCTGGGATTCAGGGCTCTGCTAACAGCCCCAGTGCTGCTCATTGTGCTCGCTGCCTGCTTTGCAATCAGCCCAGGAGCCAAAAGTCAGACAAGGCACATGATGGACACCTCCTCCCAGTCTGGATCCTCTGCCCCTGGGCACACACTGGCAGGAGGTTCCCAGGCAGTGCCTGCCTGGCTCTGAGCCTCCTCCTCCTCCTCGGGAGCATTTGCATGGAGAGCAGGGAAGAGCTGCCAGCCCTGCCAGGCAGTGCAGGGGAACAGGCTCTTTCAGAAGAGCTCCCAAACCATTGCTTGGCCTGGGCTGTTTGGGGATGTGGCAGGAACACCCATAAGCAGAGAGGTGTTCTGAGGTGAAGCAGGGCTGATTGGGGCGAGGCAGAGTGGGGACAAAGTGCCCCACTGAGCAGAAATCCTGCAGGGACCCTTCTGTGAAGAGTACCCAGAACTTTCCAGAAAAGGACAACTGCTGGGCCACCTCCTCCTGCAGCAGTAGTGTCACTGATGGGGGAGAAGGGAAGGACATTGCTACAGAAAAATCCTGATTCAATTTTTTTTTTTTTTGCATTAAAAGGAAAAAAAAAAAAAAAGATGATTATGGCAACAACTAGCCCTCCTTGCAGGCAGCCCAGTGAGGGGAGAGCAGCTCCATTCTGCCACCCCGCTCTGAGCTCACTCTGCCACCTCCAACACAACAAGCACCAGCTCCTGTTTTTCCCAGGAAGAGCCTTGCTCTTCCAGGCTGTTCTCAGCCTCACATCCCTTTTTTCCCCCTCTGCTTTGTCTCCTGGTAGCTGTGGGTGTGGGATCTGCATTCAGACAGGGATGGAGATGATGGAAATGGAGCATCTCACACGGGACCACAGCGGTGTCACATACAAGTGGGCAAAGCCCAGCCCCTGTCCCTGGGGCAGCAGGGCAGGGACACAGCGTGGGGCTGGCAGCTCTCCTGCCTTTCCCTGGTGGCAGGAACCCAGAGGGGACAGGGTGACTGCAGGGTGCATCCATCTCTGCTGATGTCTCCACTCAGAAGGAGGGAGGATTACAACCAAGTCGTACTTTTCCCATGAACCACCTCCCACTGTGTTATGCTCTGAAGTTAATTGCAAATGAGGAGATGGAAATAGCTTATTTTGACTTTCCTTAAACAGTACTTCAGTGAATTTTTTCCTTATTTTTTTTTTTCTGTCACGAGAGGCAGTCCTGTGTCTATTGGAAAATAGCAATTATTTCTGTAATTCCCTAGAATTAGTGGAATTAGTTGAATGGGTAATGTTTGAAGTGAAATGCTGATTAGAAATACACTTGACGTGGAAGCACCACGAGCATCGTGGTGGAGCTTTGGGGGCTCCTCCTCCATCCCAGGGCATAACAAAGCTCAACTCAGGTTTCTTGGGGAATAGCCAAAGATGTCTCAGTCATAACCACCAAAGATAGTGGAACTCCTCTCCTGTGAGGACAAGCTGGGAGAGTTGGGATTGTTCAGCCTGAAGAAGACTTTGTGGAGAACTTAAAGGCCCTTCCAGTGCCTAAAGATGCTCCAAGAGAGCTGGAGAGGGACTTTGGGCAAGGACATGGCGTGACAGGACAAGGGGGAATGGCTTCAAACTGAAAGAGTGCAGGGGAGGATTAGATATTAGGAAAAAATTCTTTACTGAGAGGCTGTGAGGCCCTGGCACAGTTTGCCCAGAGAAGCTGTGGCTGCTCCATCCCTGGAAACATTCAAGGCCAGGTTGGACAGGGCTTGGAGCACCCTGGGACAGTGGCAGGTGTCCCTGCCCATGGATGGGGTGGGACAAGGTGATTTTAAGGTCCCTGTGGGTCAGTGATTCCATTCTATGGTGGGAGGCTGTGCAGCCAGACCTGCCTGGAGATGCAGGGGAGATGCACCACTGTCCCCAGGCCGTGGCTGTGCCCAGAGACTCTGCAGCTCTGGCTGAGATACCACAGCTGGTGACAGGCTCAGCCTCCTGCTTCCGAAAAAGGAGGAACAAAACCACCTCAGCCACTTTTCTTAGCTGGAATGAGGCTGGAATGGTCCATCTTGGGCACCTCCTGCAGCATGCAGGGCACAGTGCAGGTCTTGGGAGACTTGGTTCTGCTAAAGATTTGGGGTTCGTGATACCATTAAAAAAAATTTAAAAATGATCCTGTGGTATTTTTAATAACCTGCTGGTTTAACTCAATTATGAGAGCATAATTAACTTGCTGAGATGAAGCAGGAGATAAACCTTTGATTTTTTTTTTTCCTCTTGAAGGATGCTGCAGATAGATTTTGAACTTTGTATTCAATTACTTAAAGGAGAAAAAAATTAACAGGTTTCTGATGAGAAAAGCGTACTACCTCCTTCATAAAGAGAGATTTATTAAGGATAGCCAACGAGTGTACCTCAGGGCTCAATCATCTACTGTTTTGGTTTTTTTTCATGGGGTGATTCAATTACTTTAAGATGTGTTGCCTAAAAGAACAAACCGGGCTCTGTTACTTGGCAAATTAATCAAGCTCCTTTAGTGGTTTCTCTGGGTTAATAATTTCATTTAGGCGGCCTTCTGTTTCGTGGTTTCATCCCTACCAAGAAAACTCTCAAATGAGAGGGAAGGGGAGGAAAAAAAGTGCTATTTGCTTTCTGTACAAGGCAGCAAACGCCACTGAGACAGGAAAAGTTTTCCCAAGATCAGCTCTCTCAGAGGTGCCTGTGAAAGCAGCAACTGGTTGGAAGAGATTTAAATTTAAAAAAAAAAAAAAAAGTGTTAAGGCTAATATTTTCACTGTGCAAAAAGGCCATTTGGATTTGTTGTCATCTGTGAAGGGCTGTGGATTTTATTTGTAATTACTGTGAATGACGTTCTCTGGCTAGCGCGAGCCAATCCTGGAAATGTCACCGATTTTTTAACACGTTTGTCTCATTGAATATTCATAGCGCTGCTATTCGATACAGATGGAGAAAGTGCCGCAGGGGAAAGGAGGAGTTTGTGGGACTGGGCTGCCCTTGCCCTGGTGGCTGTGGTGTTTCCCAAATTTCCCAAAGGCCTGCCCTGGGCTCGGGGAGGTTGTGCTGGGACAGAAATTGGCTGTGCCCACAGTGTGCACCGACTGCCATGAAAAAACAGCATCAGCCAGAATTTTTTGGAGTTATCACAGAATTGGCTTAGAAGGGACATTAAAGATCATCTGTTTCCTACAACACCATCTCTGGGTGCAGGGTTTTCTCGGTGGAAAGTTAACAGCTCCCACTGCCTTTGCCTGGAGGGCAGAGGATGGGGATGCTCAGCCAGCACAGGATCCCTGGCACAGCTGGGCTGTCCCTGGCACATCTGGGCTGTCCCTGGCACAGCTGGGCTGTCCCTGGCTGGCTGTTCCCAAACTCCAGCAGGGAGTCTTTTGGGAAAAGCTTCAGGGCTACTTGTTTTTTGCACCATAAAATGTCTTTATGAAAGGCGTGAGCAATCCTGTTTTATTTTCCCATTGGTTGGTTATAAACAGAAAAAAACCCCCTTGAAATACGGCCTGGGCTGTATCAGCTTTAAACATGGGGCTTTAGATGCCAAATTCTGCGTCCAGCTTTTTGGTTGAGGGGAGCAATGCTCAATGTGACCTTTCTGAATAAAACCACGACTCCTACCAGCACCCAGGGCTGCTGGAGGCTCAGACATCACCCTGGCAGAGCCCAAATATCACCTGCAAAAAGGGGAAAACGGAATCCCGTGGGCAGCAGGAGCCCAATCCCATTAGCCCTGATGAAGTGCTTCAGCAGGGAGCAGAGGGATGTGCCTCCCTCCCACCTACAGCAGGGACATGGATGCTCATGTCGTGGCTTGTTGCTTTTCCTTTGGGCAGCACTCTGGTGATGATCAAGTTAATGGAGGGGCCGGAGCAGTTCCCAGCAAAAGAGGTCATCTGTTTCCTTTCAAGGGATTTGGCTCCGGTTTCCTCATTTCATCATTTGGAAGAACAGTGAGGCCCTTTTATCAGGAAGGGCTTTCAGGGGAGGGGGGGCACGGCAGGCTGGTCTCTGCCTCGTGTGATAACTCATTTTAGGCCCTCACATAAAACCTGTGCTCTGTTTTATGGCTTGGGAAAGTGCTCCAACGGGGCAGAGCAGAGGTTGGGGACACACTGAAGCTGTTCTGACCCCAATCCTCAGGAGCCAGCCACCCAAGCACCGGCCACACTGCATGCTGAGCACCTCACCACTTGTCCAATGCCGTGGAGATGGCCAAATTGTGCTTTTTCCCCTTTATTTTCCTTGTAATTGCTCTTTTCGAGGCCACAGCACCCGGTGCTACTCTCAGCCTCTGCCTCCAAAACGCATTTCTGGATAAAAATGGGAGTGTCGGCGTGCTGAGGTGGGGTGGGTATTTTTAGAGCAGCTGGCAGACTCTGCAGAGCAATTATGCTCCAGGTTCCCAAATAGCCCTGAGCTCTGTCACTGGCTGAAAACAGCCCCTGCTCCATTTGTCCAGGGCTGCTGTGGCTCGGGGAGCTTTGCAGACAAACCCCAAATGTTGGAATTAGGCACAGCTGGAGCTCGAGTGAGGCCAGGGCTGCCCCTCACCCAGCAGCCTGAGCACATGGGAGAGGGAATGGCTCACAGATGTTGCACACAGCCCACCTCGGGGGTGGGGGGTGAAAATCAATCTCTGATCTTATCCTTGGGACTCCAGGGATCAACTTTCCCTTCTCCCCAACCCCCACGCTGACAGCAGGGTCTTGGTGCTGCTCCTGTAGCATCCTTGGATGGGGAACTTCTGTCATGCCTGGGTAATGGTGGCTTTTTGTGCAAACAATTCTCGGGTTTTTTTAATGCCTTCACACTTGAATTTAATGTGCTCATCCCAGTGTGCCAGCAGCTGCTTTTATGCCAAGAAAAACTGGTACATTTTGAAGGTGTTGGATGCTCCTTTGCTGGGGACACTCTGAGGTGCTTGTGGGGTGACAGAGCTCCCGTTCTTTTTTAGGACAGAAATTCCCCCTTGCTGTTCTCTGGATGGAGGCACAAGAGAGCAGCCCCAAGTTTCCTGTTATCCCTTTTTTGGCAGCTCTCCAGAAGCATCCCTGCAAGTTGGACCTGTGATGCCCAGCAGACAGCCCTGATCCTGGCAGGGCCCAGGAGGGTTTTTCATCCTGTGCTGGAGGAAATTTCAGGCACAAAGTGTTTGCAGGGGGGCAGGGGCACATTGAATCCCTCAATGTTATTCACCCTGGCTCTGCCTTTTCTCCCTCCAATTTCCTACAAGAGCTGATTTTCCCACTTGAGGAAGGGAAGCAGCGTTTTTGCTTCAATTATCACCGTTCCTGAATCGGGGATGGCACCACACCAACACTTGGCTCCACCTCTTCCCCTCTTTAATCCCTGTTTTTGGAGCACTGGCTGCTCCTGGCCCCAGGTCTTTTCCAGCCCTCTCCCCATCCAGAACACACCATGGCACTGCCCGTGGAGCACTTTTGCTCCAAGGTTTTTAAGATATCCAGGAGGACCGGGTGTGCTTCATTCTCCTTTGGCTCTGCTCTGCCTGCCAGGCTCTGCTTCCTGCAGCCTGCTGGAGGATTTATTGCTGGGGAAATGCAGTGCTCTGACTTATGAAAGTAGGACATTCGCTTGGCAGCTCGAGAAATAATGGGAAATCCATTTAATTATTCCCCAGAAATGCTCAGATCGTGCAGATGCCGAACTTAGGTTTAATATAATTTAGATAACTCATGTCTATAAACATGTCTGGGACTGGATGTGATGTTCAAGGCATGGATCCGAGCCTGTGGTTTTCCTCCTTGATTTCAATTTGGAGCTTCAAGTATCCTACAAGAGCAGGCTCATCCCCCTGCCTGACCCCTCTGGTACCACCACAGCCCTTGGTTCAGGTGTGGAATGCCAAGGAAGATGTTTTTCTCTGGTTTGCAAGAGTTTTTCACAAGGATGCTGTGGGCAGCCGGGCACTCAGGTCCTGTGCTGGGGCACAGTGCCAGCCTCAGCACTGGCATTGATTGTGCCTAATGGAACAGGATAGAAAAGGGGGGGAAAGCAGCACCTATTGCTGGTAATGTCAGTGCTCTGGGGTTAAAATGAGCCCCTTTCTTTTATGGGAAATCTCCCTTTCCTCCCTGGCATTTAGGAACAGCCAGGCCACCCTGCCCAGGGTAGTTTTGTAGCCTGGCTGAGCCCGAATCCTTCTCCTAGGAAGAGTGTTCAGGATCTGTTGGTAAGGCGAGAATCTCCCTGGAATGGCAAATACTGGCAGTTGTCAGGTCCTAAACAGTTCAATTACTGCCTTGTTTTTCTCCACTTTCACCTCTTCCTGGGCTCCTTCCTCCCTCAGCCCGGCTTGTCCTTCCCTCCCCTGCTGTGGACCGCTCTTCACACCTTAAACACCTCCCAACACCCCTGTAATGGCTTTTCAGCCCCAAATATCAGACGCTGGGATGTCGTTCAGGTGATGAACACCTTGGCTGGGGATGTTCGAGGAGCTAGAGCTGAGGAACACCCGGAAAACCCCCCCAGCACCGCCCGGTGCCAATCCCCATCGATCCATCCGTGATGATGTGACTCATCCCCTCGTTTCTAACTTTGACTTTGCAATGCCGAGCAGTCACTGCGCGAGTGACACACATCACTGCGGAGTAATTAGAGCGAGCACACACACACACACACACAGAGGCACAGCAGTGCTGATTTCTGCATTAGCATGATAATGAATGTTCTCACTAGAAGCTTGTAATTATGTTTCCTCTTTTTTTTTCCCCCCCTCCCCCTGAAAGNAATTAATTATGAATAGAGCCAGAGTTTGACGCTAACGCTTTTTTTTTTTTTTTTAAATCCCTTTTGGTTCTATTTCTGCCCTATTAAAAATTTATGAAGGAGCCAGAGGTAAAGTCATTTTCCCAGACAGTTACTCCTATAAATTCAATGGGAAAAATATTTTAAAAAAAGTAATANGCCCCTTTCTTTTATGGGAAATCTCCCTTTCCTCCCTGGCATTTAGGAACAGCCAGGCCACCCTGCCCAGGGTAGTTTTGTAGCCTGGCTGAGCCCAAATCCTTCTCCTAGGAAGAGTGTTCAGGATCTGTTGGTAAGGCGAGAATCTCCCTGGAATGGCAAATACTGGCAGTTGTCAGGTCCTCAACAGTTCAATTACTGTCTTGTTTTTCTCCACTTTCACCTCTTCCTGGGCTCCTTCCTCCCTCAGCCCGGCTTGTCCTTCCCTCCCCTGCTGTGGACCGCTTTTCACACCTTAAATGCCTCCCAACACCCCTGTNAATGGGAAAAATATTTTAAAAAAAGTAATAATAGAAGGCAGGAGGGGATTTTGCAGAGGGTTTTCTCCCCTCTTTAGGCCATCACCCAAGCAAGATGCTGTATTTGCCTGTTGAAAGCCACAGTCCATTCACAGCGTTGCAATCTGGGGGAAGCTGCCAGTGGGCATGGATGGTCTTTTTTATTCCACGAGGTGACAAGCAGCCCCCAGAGGTGCCAGCCCTGCATGTCCCCCCACCCCAAAGCTGCTGCAGCCATGAAGGATGGGGGTCAGAACACGGTGCTAATGTGCTCTGAGAGGAAAAACACTTTATTTGTTGAAAATAGAAGAAAAAAAATAGCCTGCAAGCACTTTCAGTACTTTGGGACAGTTATTTAGGAACAGGAGATGCAAAGCCTGTCCAAGGAAGTGCTTGTGCTTTTCAGTTGGCTCACAAAGAGAAACTCTCCCGGGATTCCAGCCCTGGGGTGTCCCAGGTTTTTGGATGCAGGACAAACCTCAGGCTTTGCTCCCACAGCTGGGATGGTGTGGCTGCTTCCAGCAGGGCAAGGTGCCTCCTCCCCCCTTCAGCGTGGCCCTAGAAAAGCTGTGTTTAATCACACCATCCCTTGGGGACAGAAAGTGAGAAAAGGGGTGAAACCAGCTCGGCGGTTTGGGGTGGTTGGTGTAAAGATGTGATGATAGAGACGGGGACTGAGAGTGAACTGTTCACAGGCTCTGGATCCTTCCAGGCATCCCAGAGGAGCCCTTTGCAGTGCCACAGGCCTTGCCCCCCCTGCTGCTGAAGCCTGTTGTGCTTCTTCCTCCTCCTCTGCTGGTTGCCATTCATACCACCAGCCATCCCTTGCCGTAGGTGTGAACTGTTTTGCTTTTTAAATTGCATTTATTCTAACAAATGTCTCATGCAAACACAATTGCAGGTTTGCTAGAGGGAGATGCTATTTGCAGGCAGCCTTGCACAAAGGCAGATTTATTCTCCTTCCATTCATTTGAAGCTAAAGTAATAGCTCTAACTACATCTGACTTATAATAAGCACATTCCTGGGAACAAACCTGTACTCTGCATGTATTTCCCTCTTTGTCAGCTCCACCTAGGCACTTTTTCTCCCTCTCTTTTTTATTTTTTTTTAATTTTTTTTACAATAACAAAATCAGAGCCTTGTCAGTTGGAAGTTTATATGCCCTATTTATAGCACTCTGCTGTCTCCCAGCTTTTATGTTCCAGATAAGGAGCTCTTTACCCTCTGCTCACAAGGAGCCCAGCATGAGCCTGAGCAGAGTCTGGATCTCCACAACAGCTCCTTTATCCTTCCCTGAGGAGGGGAGCATGCCTTGTTGGAGGGGAGCACCCATCCCCACAGGCCAGAGGACTTTGCCCTGAGTGTTTTGATAATTTTTTTCATCAGCATGTCCTTGAACCTGGGCGTGTTTTGCTGTGCACCATCGTGGTTTGCTGTTTGCAGCTGTTGAGCATCACTGGTCCCATCTCCTGGCCTGTGGTGGCTGGGAGGCACCACCCAAGTTTTGACACATGAAATTGCCATCTCTTTGATGGCTGTCATTAAGAAGAAGAATATGAATGGTTTTCCAGGGAGCTGCAAATCACTGCTGTTCCTTCAGTGGTTTCTGTAGTTAAGCTGATACTTTAATGCAGTTGGTGTATTTAAGGGATCTTCACAGGCAAGCATGGATCCAGAATCTCCTGTGGCTCCTTGACTTGCCATGGTTGGTTCCTGAACTTCTCTGTTCCTCATCTCTGGGTGTTATTTTGGGACAGAGTCTGGAAGAGACACTGAGGGAGGGCTGGAGCAGCTCCCAGCATGGCATTGGCTGAGATGGAGAGCAGAGACAATGGTTTCAGGACAAGTCAGAGTCACCATCACCCTCAGCAGCCTTGCCACACCCCCAGGCCAGTATTGCAGCTCTCCTGGGTGCTCCCAAACCTCCTGGTCCATCGTGTGGCCAGCAGGATGATTCAAGGCCAGGCTGGATGGGTCCATCTAGAGAGTGGCATCCCTGCCCATGGTGATGGGTTTGGAACTAGACCCCGTTCAGGTCCCTTCCAACCCCAACCATTCTGTGATTCCGTGCAGGAGAGAGCTGGTTGGAGCCAGGCTCACTCACACACCCCCTTCCCCTCTCTCAGCAGAAGGCACAGTGTCTCCTCTGTGTCCTCGTGGCACGTCACTGGGACTCAGGCAGGACTCTCCATCTGTTCCAGGCGGGAAGATTGGGATAAAAGGGGCTATTGTGCTCTTCTCCCTCCAACTAACTTTAATCCTGGTGAAGGGGGAAAATCTACACGCTAAAAAATCCTGGGTGAGAGGTCCTGCCTGGATGTTTATGTGGTAAACAACCATTACAACTTAAAGTTGCAAAATAATCATAAAAAACCAAAAAGAATGTTTCAGGCAGAAACACAAACAGAGAGCCAGGGCTGGGGGAAAACAGCTCTGCCACAGGCTGGCTCCTCTGCAGGGCTGTGCTTCTGAGGATTCTGCCCGTCTGTTAAATATAGCTGATGAGCTGTTCTTGAATCGCACCTAATTACAGCTCCTCTCCTGCACGCCGGCACTTCCCAGCTCTTTGCAGCTACAAGGAGCTGGATGATTGCAGCTTGAACTCCTCAGGTGGAGCGAGACACACTCATTTGTCATCCCCTGTTTGGCTGTCTCCGACATGGGAGGAGGGAGATGAAAAGTTGAATTCTCTGAGAAGGGAGAGAGGAAAAGAAAAAAAAAAAAAAGAAAAAAAAAATTCCTTTTGAACTCTTGGCTCATTAAGATGTCAAAAGGTTGGGTGCCCTGGCAACTGCTTCTTCTCTCTAAGCAGGGCTTGAAATTCCTGCAGTCCTCCTGCAGGGAATTCACAGGCGCTTGCTGGGCTCCTTGTTCATGGGAAGATGCCCATAGCTCAGCTCCAGGATCCTCCTGAAAAGCTGCTCTAATTTCAGCAAGTACAGGTTTCCTAGCTGGGAGCAGCTGCCCCTGGGGCACCTGGCTGTCCATCCCATCCTTTGTCACCTCATCCACTTCTCCGTGTGCCTCTTCCCCCTCTTCCCATCCCCACTGAAAATATCAATTCAGGGCCATGAGGGTCATTCCTGTGGGTTTTACCTAGAAAAAAAGTCGTTGTCTGAAAGGTATTTGGTTTTCTTGTAGACTGACTTGCATGCAGCAGTTTGGTTTTGCTGAGTTTGGGGTTTTTTTTCCCAAGATTTTGCCAAATTTCAGCCAGCTGCTCTCCAGCCTCTGCATCTACATCCTGTCCAGCAAAATTTCCACCTCATTTTTTCTGGCTGCTCCTTGGGCTTCACATCCTGTGTCTTTAGTTAAAAGATGCTTCTTCATCCCAAATGCAGGGCTCTTGCTGGAGTTTAAGTGACTACAAAATTGGGAAATATGTTGTTCCCAGTTCCAGAAAATACCAGATGTCTTAAAATGAAAAACCTCCAGAAACAAAATTTCCCAGTTACTACATATTGCAGCTTATCCAAAGCAGGGAAGCAGTTTCTCAAGGGTGGCATTGGAGGAGTGAGAAGGGGATCTGACTTTGGCTCAGCTTTTTTGGCAAAAAAAATCCCTGCTATCCCTGCAGGGCCAGAGGCTGGGAGCAAGGGGAATCTTCCTTTGGGATCCTACACCAGTGAGTTATCCCCTCCCATGGGAGTTATCACTCCAGAGACACCTCAACTCCCCTAAAACCACCACAGGGAAAGAGGGAAAGGCTCCTGCATCCCAGGCTGAGCTCAGCTGAGGAAGACACAGAGCTGCCATTACAACTACACTTCAGAACTCTTCCATGTAGGAGGAAAAGTGCCAACATGACCAAAAATATGCATTAGATCAACTCACTGGTTAGAAGTGGCCTGGCTACCAGTTTCAGTCTCAGGGGTTCAGCTTTGCTGTGGGAAACCCTCATCATTTTCTACTGTTTTACTCATAGCCAAAAATATGATGAAACCAGAACTGAATGTTTTTTTTACGTCTCATTACAGTAAGCATCATAAATTATTCACCCGTGAGTGAATTCAACCACATTTCTTACTCAAAAGAAGCTTCCTCTCCTCTTCAGGGGCTTGGAGCTCAGAGTCCCTTGGGCTGGTGGTGGATTTCAGGGCTTTCCCACCCGCTGCTGCCTGAACACATGGGGACATCATTGCTGGCTCCTCTCCCTGACATCCCCCCAGCCCCTCACCCCACTGCTTCCATGGTGGGAGCAAACTTCACTTGAGGCAGGAGGAGGTTTTGGGACAGGTAGTGGAGATCCCCATCACACCACCCCCAAACCCTGAGCCCTAGCCCCAGATCCTTGTAGAAATGCACACCCTAGGACAATGTCAGCCTAATCAGCGCCCTCTTCGTTAGCAGGGTCCTATAATTAGAAGCAGCAGCCAGCCATCTGCTTTTATCTCACCACATCACACGGTGCCTCTGCTGTCCCTTATTACCGGCCATCATTTGAGATCAACGTTTCCCTGCACCCCCAGCCGTGTCTGATCTCACTTTCATTATTGCTAATGACCCGTGCTGTGGTGTGCAGAGAGGGCAGTGCTGGCAGTGCTGCCCAAAGCCAGCTCCTCTCCCCTCTCTGCCTGCCCATTATTGCCTCCCACGGGGTGTTTTTGGGCTTTCACAGTCTTGCCAGTGGACCTTCCCCAAATGCCCTCTGACTCGTGCCAAGAATGGGCCCTGGGGCTGGGAATAGGAAAGTGCTGGGGAAAATATTCCTGCCCTCAAATATTCTGAGGGATTTCAGCTTGTGAAGTGCTGTCCCAAGTTTCCCGTTGCACCCTGCTCCCAGTGAGGATGGCATCTGCCAGGACATCAAAAAGACCATTTTGTCCACACCCAGCAGCTGCGGGCTGCAGAGTAGTCAGAACTTGGAGGGAAGAAAGGAAAAAACCTTTTTTTTTGTGTATCTTTAAATTCGGTGCCTAGACAAAAGCATAAGACATATAAATGGATTAACAGCCATGGTTTATTAGCGCTACTTAATTCACTTCACAGGGCTGAGGGAAAAGTTATTAGCAGATGTATGGCCAGTAATAAGCTAATTATAACCCTGTCAGATCAGAGATTTGAAGAGGTGGGTAGTTTTGTGTGTGAGATAACTATAATTGTCTGTTAAAGATTATGAATTAATATTGATTTAATAAAGCTGTGGCCATTTATTTCAGTGGTACAAACCAGTTAGTTATTCTGTGAGCTGCCCCAGCACCATGGGAGGCAGCAACCATCTGCTGGAGGTGTGTATTGGGGAGGCCAAAATGCACGTGGGACTGGTCACTGAGCCTGTGTCCTGCCTGTCACTGTCCCCATTGCTTGCCTGGACAGGGACAGCTTTGTCCCCTGGCTCAAAATTGAAGCCTGGTCCCTCTCTGCACCACAGCAGCTCAGCCCTGGGGTCACCTGTGGGAGGGGAGAATGCATTTGCTGCTTTTAGGTGGATTTAAAACCAACCTGCATTTATCTGCATTTAAAAGCTGATCCCCCTCATGTGGGACATGACCCTCTTAGGGTCCTGTGTGTCCCCTGATGTGTTAAAATCTCAGGGAGCCCCTGGAGAACTTGCAAGGAGCTGATGTGAGCGTGCTGTGGGATGTGAATGATGATGTGAATGGGGGCAGATGGAGCAGCACCCACTGCTGTCCAAACACAACCCAAACCCACCATGGGAGGGAATGAAACAGCTGCTCAGGACCACTCAGCCCAGTCATTTGGGAGAGAGAGCCAAGGAAAAGGCCAGAGAAAGAGGAGAGGCCAAGCCTCGTGCCCAGGGTCAGGACTGGCTGGGAAAGCAGAATTTCATTGCAATTACAGTGTGTCAAGGTGCTGATGGGGTCCCTCTCCCAGGGTGGGATCACCCTTGCACCTTGGTGATGAAGGCAACCTGGTGATGCTTGAATCATTTCCCAATTTACAGCCACCATCCAGGATCACTTCATTTTCCCCCTCTCTGGACGTAGCTGGGTGCCGCTGACTTTGGGAAATTTCACTTTACATAATTTGTTCCTGTAAATCTTGCCAGCTTGAAGGTGAACACAGAAAAAGGCAGGAGGGTGGCATGAGGAGTGGGTGCAACCCCATGACATCAGCTGCATCCTCGGGTTTTGCCTTTCCCCCTTCTCCAGGGAAACATGCAGAGATCTTTAGTTTGGCTGGTTTAGGTTTTTTTTTTTTTTCCCCGGAGACAGATCCAGTTCCCTAAAGTGAACTCCATCCCTTCACATCCCCTGAGTCCCACCGAATTCCTCTCGTGCCTGGAGCAAGTAAAGGCAGGTCACCAGGGCGGTGGGAAGGTGCTGTGGAGGGAACTGTGTTGCATCATGCAGGGCAGGGCTGCAAATCTCCTGCTGCCTCCACCCTTGGCCAGACCCATCCCCCAGTCCCTCCCTGAGACCGGGAGGTCTAAGACCCCTCGTCGTGGCTGTGGAGGTTAAACCCCTGCCAAAGTTTTCACTCACATCGGTCCTAGTGGGCTGATGCTCCGGTAAAGTCAATTACAGGCTGACTGAGGCTAAAGGCTACAGCTTGCTTTAGATGTAATCACTTTCCCCCGAAGCTTTCTGTGGGAGGGTGGTTTCAAAGGGGAGGGTGGCTCCTGTTTTGCATCTCACTTCTTTTCCCGGAGGAGTTCGGGTCAATCTAAGCAAGAAAACATCCCAATTTTCTTTTATTTGTGCCGGGCATGGGAGCAAGTTTAATATAGACCATCTCAAATATCTGAGGCAGGACTCCAGTTTTCCGCTGAGAGCTGAAATCCCCATCTTTGCTGCCGGACGGCTCGCATTACCATTTTATCTGATGGAATAGCTATCAACGGCAGCTTCCAAGTGAAACCGCTAAGGAAAATCTGTGTAAGCTATCTGCAGTCTCTCAGCACAGATAGACCGAGATTACAGCGACAGCCAGGCTCTGTCTCCCGGATTTAATGTGAGTGTACGTGTCCGGCTGCAGCGCGGCACCCACGCCAGCGCTCCCTCTGCTCCGGGATGCTCAAGGCAGGCTCACCGTGGGCTTTGCTCGCATGGAGCCTCAGCTCCCAGAGCCTTGAGATGCTGCCACGATCTTATCTGTGATTTCTCCAGCACAAGAAGCTTCCAGCTTCTTTTTTTTTTTTTTTTTTTTCGTTTTTTTTCCCCAGGGAAAAAGCTTGAAAACAAAAAGCCTTGAGGCGCCAAAAGCCAGAAATGCACTAGGTAATCATCCCCATTTAGAGAGCAGTGCCACTGCAAAAAGCCCATATTCCCACTTCAACACCAGCCTGGTGATTCCCTTTGGCACCATGGCCTGCTGGACAGCAAGAACAGGCAAAAAATAATAATAATAAAAAAATCCATCTGTGCTCTAGCAGAATATTCAGTGTTGCTGGAAAGTGTGTTCAACCCTAAGGGGTTTATTTAAATACATTTGATTCTAATGTTGTTCTAAGGTCACTGGGATATAAAAGCCTGGCTCCTGTAAAATTAATGTCCTGAATCTTTTTGCTGTGGTACATAGAGGACTTGCCTTCCATTCATTAAGTGAAACGTCACAGATATTAAAAAAAAAAATAAATGTCTGGAGCAGAGAAAGCCCGCAATGCAACAGGGATAAATCCGGTCCTTTATCTACCAAGACAAACATGTTTTCAAGAGAAAGATCTGATGTGCTCCTTTGCTTTCACAAGGCGCTCACAGCCTGTGGATAAACCGACGACTTGAACCGCACCAAAGGTGCTGCCCTGAGCCAGCAGACACACAACTGCCACGGGCACAGGA
The DNA here is from genome assembly GCA_013399915.1 of Illadopsis cleaveri. Lineage (NCBI taxonomy): Eukaryota > Metazoa > Chordata > Aves > Passeriformes > Timaliidae > Illadopsis > Illadopsis cleaveri. The sequence continues at coordinate 49,031 of VXBB01010714.1, forward strand.
GGGCAACTTTTCCTGCTTTTTCTGACGCGTCAGGCTCATTTGCAGGCAATTTGCCTTGCTGTTTGTGCTCGCACCGTGGCTTGCGCCCGTGCTTACAACATATCGAGTGGGGTGACTTAAGGAGACCGAGTCCAGGCCTGGGAAAGTCCCTCTGCCCTGCAGCAGCGCAGCCGTATTGGGGCAAGGAATGCCGTGAGCTGCCCGTTTTCCTCCTCTCCCGCTCCCAGGGAAATGCCATCACTCGCGGAGATGCAGGGAGAGAGAAGTGAAGTGCAGGAAGCAGAGCGGCAGGGAACCCGCGCCTGCCCGCATCTGCCTGCTGGAGTGGGGTGGGAGACACGGAGGTTTTTACAGCTGCTGGAGCAGCCGAGGTTTGCAGGATGCTTTTCCAGCTGTTGGGGTCATGCATCACTCGTGGCAGGGAAAGGGGGTGGACTCGCCTGGGGAAGGGGCACCCGGCAGTGGAGCAGGAACAGGAGATTATGACCTTCCTCATCCCCCGTGGGAGGATGGAGGGGATGAAAAAGTATGAAAAAGCAAGATATTAGTTAAAATCTGTCACCGAGCTGGGTTGCCTCAGTGCTGATTCCTGTGGGCATTGCTTGTTAAATCGTTCAGATTTTCCTGCAAGATCCCACCCTGAGAAGGTTTTTCATGAAATCGGGATCACAGCACAGACACTAACCCAGGGCTGGGAATGTGCATCATTGGGTCTTCTCCTGAAGCCCCCACCTTCCTTTTGCAGGAAAACTGGTTTTTTAACTATGTTAAGATAGTGTTGGGATGCTCTGGACAATTTCCCGGGGCTTGAACCTTTGGCAGGCTTCAGAAAGCCGAGCAGTGCCTTACCCCCTCCAGTGAAGTGCCCGAAATACCACCGGCATGAGGGAATTCTCGGCTAGCTCACACCACAAGTGAGAATCCCTGATTTGAGCCAAAAACATTATCAATGACACGCAGGGCCACTAACTCAGCCCATCCCACCGGTAAAGCCGGGAACACCGGCGGTGCAGGCGGCACCGGTGCGGCGCCGAGGTAACTGGTGGCACTGATAAACTCTTGGCAGCGGTGACGGGGTACAGCGGCTGATGGGGATACAGCCGGCGACAGGGGTGAAGTGGATGACGGGGGTACAGCGGGTGACAGGGGTGAAGTGGGTGATGGGGGTAAAGCCTGTGACGGGGATACAGCGGGTCACAGGGATACAGCGGGTGATGGGGATACAGCCGGTGACAGGGATGAAGCCGGTGATGGGGATACAGTCGGTGGTGGGGATGCAG
>VXBB01010714.1:51292-131561 GCA_013399915.1 Illadopsis cleaveri
TTTCTGTTGATTCTTATAATTTCCTGTTCCCTGTTGTCCCTCAGCCCTTCCTCCTGCTCCTTTGCCCTGACAATGCACAAAGAGCAGGCTGCAGTGGGTGCAGGCAGCTGCCTGCCATGTGGGCTGCTGCCAACACCACTGAAGCAGCAAAACCTGCAGGACTCGGGCTGGGGCTGCCTGGGGCGCGGGGCCGTGTTGACCCGGCAAACCCATCCCTGCTTCCAGCGCTTTGAACCCTGTGGAAGGCCAGCACGCCTGCAGGCACTGCTGCCCGCGCTGGAGGCTCCGTCTGCTCCCTGAACTTTGTGTTTTGGGTCAGCTCAAGAATGTGCGGGAGAGGACAGTGCTGCTGGAGGTGATCTGTGCAGTGGGTGTTTCCTAAACCCGTTGGTTCACAGGCATTTATGGTTTGAACTCTTTCGGCGACCTCTCTCCCTCAGTATTCCCGTGAAGCAAAGGTTGGCGCTCTAAATGCCTGAAAACATGTCAGGGTTTTGCTGAATCTGGTATTTTTAATCAGTTTGGTGGATGTGATTTTGTTTCACTGGTATTCCTTGCTCGTGTGGGGTGAGAGTTTTTCTATTTCCATTTAGTATAGAGTTTTTATCAGCTAGGTTAATTTTAAATTTAACTGATAAAAATTTGGTACTATTACTGATTCATAAAGGGAGCCAGTATGAGGTGGGACAACTGGGTGAGCATTTCCCTCTCTTCTGGAAGTGGTGACAAAACTCTTCAAGGGGCTCTAGTGAAGCCATGTATTCCTGGATGGTTTTAATGAAATTGTACTTAATTCTCTGAGTTTCAGTGCTGACTCTTGGGTGACTTTGGGATTTAGCTCAAGCCTCCTGTGTGCCTGGGTCTGCCAGCTCTGTGCCTTGGGTGAGGAATTCAGTGAGCAGGGCTGGCCCAGTGTTGGAGTTGAGACCCACGATGCCACGGGAGGGAAGTTTTGCATGTGACAAATATTTTATAACTTCAGTTGAGTAAGTTTCACTGCGAGAGAGACTCTTGCAAAACGTGTTTAGTTTATTGAAAGCAAATGCACTCAAACCTCGGTTTGTTGCTGCCAGAAGGGAAAAAGTAGAAGCTATTTTTGGTGTGAGAGAGGAGATGGGGCACGCACATGTCTGGGGCAGGAAAACACTGGTACTTTGTTCTTCTGGCTTCATGTGGGTGGTGGTTTCTGTTGCTTAGCTGTGTGTTTCTGCCAAGTTGCAAAACATACCTGGTTCTGAAACTCCTGCGGAGGTCAGGGCTGGCTCTGGGGAGCTGGGCCTGGGCCCGTATGGGAACACCTCCCACGTCAGCATCTCCAGCACTGCTGAGGCGGGTGGGTGCCTCTGCCTTCCTACCTTTGAGCTCCAGGGAGGTGACTGGCATTTTTTGGCGACAGGATCTGCGCTGAAACCATAAACTCGTTTCGTGTGAGCCACCAACCAGCTGCTGCTTGGCAATACCTTTCACTTGCTAATGGCTGTGGTTGGATTGGAACCAAGCTGCCTCCAGTGGAGGTTGTACTAATCCCTGGAGCCATCCTGTGCTAAATCCAAGGAGAGTTTGGTTCAGGCCGTGTTCACGTCTTGTAATTAGGAGCTGCAGTCTGGTGAAGGCAGTTTTGTTGTGATTGGCAGTGATGGTGTGCATGCAGCTGTGCTGATTGCTGCACGTGTTGAGAGCTCCCCGTCTCATCTCCACGGCAGCTCAGGGCTGTGCTAGCTGGAATTGGGTCATGGGAGATATCTTCATCTTTGTGACATGGTTGTGAATTATTTGTCCCCCTTGATGGCTCCCAGTGTTCCTGCCGCTGCTGGTTCTGGTTTTTAGTGGCCTCTGCTGCAATACCGTCCTTTTGGAGATTGGGAGAAACCTGTTTGAAACCAACTATAATTTATGTGCCTGAGATGCCATCATTTTCATGGCCCTTTGCGGGGGAGAGGGGAGGAAAGTTACAATCTTGTCAGTTTCTAGATGAGTGGGTAAAAAGAGAGGCAGTTTGGTAAATTTTCAGTGGGTTTTGGGTGGCTGATTAGAGCAGTTGTGAAGGGGAATGAGTTGGAGAGGGCCTTTGGGGTGCAAGTACTCCCCATCCCTAACCCAGCATCTCATTCTGACCAGATCACTTCCCAAGTCAGAAAACTGAGGCTGATGGGGTTATGTGAAGTTCAATGTGTCAGAGCAAGTCTGCTGTAGAGCTGGTGAAGAGTCTCTTTCTCCATGAGTGCTTTGCTTGCTCAGTGTGAGGGCTGTTACTCCCAGTGGCAAAGTGCTGGTTTCCCTTGGGTTTTGTTCCTATGAGCAGTGCTCCCCAAATACAGACCATGGGCTTAGCTGCAGGGGTGCACAAGGATGGAAATCCAGGCCAGTGTGTTCTTAAGAGGACTGTTATTTTTGTGCAGTTGCATTTGCAGGAACCATGGCTCGCTTTAGTCTTTGCTGAGAGTTTTCAGCAGAGAGCAGGGTCAGCTCTAATGGAGCTGGAAATGAGGTATAGCAGCACCCGGTCGCCTCTCTGATTAGTGACTGAGGCTTTTGCAGCTGCTTAAGGATTTGGGCATCGTGAGGTCATGGATTCTCATCTAGGCTGCTGTGGCACAGGCTCCTGCACAGCTTTGAAGGGCCCTTGCTGTGTATCAACACAGGAAAGCAGTGGAGAATTGCTATTTATGGCTGGGCTTGTGCTGGCACACAGGTGTTGAGGTCTCCAATTTGCCCTGTAATGTCAGGGGATAGATCTTCACATTGCAGTAGAAAATGGAAATGTGTATCATTTAATGAGCATGACTGGGGCAGAGATGCTTCCCAAAAAGAAGATTGAAGAGGGAGCTGGAGCTCCAGAACAGAGGGCATGAAAATGCCTGTAAAAGCTTGGTCAGAGTGAGGGATGGATCTGGCAGGAAGGGAAGGAGGACAGAAGAGCAGAAGGAAGTGAATGATTTGTCAGTTTTGGGAAGTGATCCCTGACCTGAGCACGAGGCCGTGGCAGACTATACTGGGAATTGAGAAATCCGGGCTGCACCCCCAGTCCTGCTGCCCTCCCTACTTGTCACTTCCCTTCTCAAGGCCACCAGTTCTCTGTTCCTGCCAACCTGCCTTTGGCAGCTGGAGTCTCCCTGGGGTGTGGACTGTTCTTATTAAAGGCAGCAGGGTGCCCTAGGAGGGGAAGTTTCTGGTGAGCAGGCAGTGCTCACAGGGTAGCAGCTCCCCTGCCACCTGCACTGTGTGAAGCTGAGAAATGTGACCTGGCAGAGAGGGTGGGCAGGCAAGAAGAGGCACTGATTGCTGCAGACCCTGCTGCCAACAGTGTGTGCTCTGCTGCTGATCCAAATCTGGCTTGGAGAGGCCCAGACAGGAGCCCTGCCTGCAGGGGAGAGGTGACTGGCACTGGGAGAAAAGCAGTGAAGGTGGAGGTAGGTGGCCGTGACTGTGATTGTTACCACAGTGCCGGGGCTGGAGGGGATGTGGGGCACAGGGAGGGGACAGGGAGAGCACGGCAGTGATTATGTGCCTGCTGGGTGCATGGAGGATGCTGATAATGGTTAGTGCTCTCTTTATAGCTGCGGAGCACTGAGCAAACATTAATGAATGTAAAGGATAGCAGCTCTGTCTAGTTACAGAGAAGGGAAGTTACTCCAAATTAACTTTATGATCCGTGAAACTGAAGGTTATTTAAAAAAATAATAACGTAAATGGAAATGCTGAAGTTTTTCAGAGTCGCTGAGTACGCTGCTTGTTGTTTAATGCCTTCCATTTTTTCACTCCCAGTCTGTGTTTTTGGCTCGGGAACAAATTACAAGCAATATCAGCTTACGCTTGGATTTGAACCCACATTGCTCTTAGTCAGCTAAAATATTTCCCCTTATCACCGCTCCCATAATGTTTATTTTAGGCCAGCTAGCATCATGGCTTTTCTGCTCGCTCTAGGGAAGAAGCCAGTCTTTGAAATAGCCCAGCACCTTGGAAAGAAATGATCTCAAAGCCAGTTTGGTTTCTGAACAAGGTGCAGCTTAATTTTCCACCAAGAGGTTTGTGCAAGGCTGTATCCCAGAACGTTTCGTGGCATTAAAAACCCAGGAGGTGGCAGATGGATGAATTGCTGACAGATTTAAAATCGTACGACGAACATAAAGCATTCAGACGTGAGGCCAAGGCAGGAGGAAGGTTGCAGGGAGAAATGGAGGCAGAAAGGTCAAATAAGTTATTCTGGGCAGAAGAAGATGTGCAAGCTAAGGCAGGCTCCAGTGAGTTCAGCCTTTGAGGGGAAGGGAAGGCCTTCAAGAGGAGGGATCTGTTGGGGTGTGTGTTCCCATCACAGCACAGGGAACCCTTCGTGTCCTGGACTGGTGGTGAGAGGAGGATGAGGAGGAGGAAGCTGAGCATTGGCAGCAGTGATGAGGCTGGGAGCAGGGCTGCCCTGGGAGGAGGCAATGTGGTGGGGTCCAAATAGTTTCCTCCTGTGGGAAGTGATCTGAGGAGGAGTGCCAGCGTGCAGGGAGGCCGGGGATGGTGTGGGTATTGTCTCTGGAGGCTGCTGGCCTGGCTGTGGCTCTCGGGGTGGGTGGTGCGTGTGTCAGGGAGGGAGGCAGAGCCGGCAGGATTTCCTCTCTGCGGTGCTGCCTCCTGGGTTAATAACTAACCAAGCAGTCTAGGTTTATGCTTTCATTGTGGAAGAGAATTATTTACATAATACCACTCCACATAATCTTTATTTAGCATTGTTTCCCTGGCGTAACACTGGACAGAGTGGTGGTGCCCAGAAATGCAGTTTTGGCCTAAACGTGTGGGAAGTTAACTCTTCCAGCTGGGTGTGCTTCTCTCTGCCTGCTCAGGGAACTGGCTCTAAACTGAATAAATACTTCAGTGGCATGACCATCTATCACATAGTTTTGGGGACTTTTACGTCTTCTAAACTCCGTTTTCTGCAGGCTCTGGCTGGTGCTCTGTGCTGGAACCTGAATGTTGTCTACCAGCTTCCTAAGCAGCACAGTTTGAGTTTGTCCTGTGCATGTTAGGGCAGGAGAGTAGTTTGCAATGTGCTCTTCCTTGTCTCTGCACTGAAGAAGGCAGAAGGAAAGAAATGTGTCAGCCCGTGGGTGGAGGATGACAGGATTTGGGAAGGTTCCTGGTGCAGATCATCCCATCGTCTGTGATCAGTCCCTGAGGACTTGCTGTCTCCCAGGTGGGCAGGTTTCATCCTCCTCAGGGAGTGTTGAATTGCAAGGTCTGGAGGCTTAGGTGGTTGTGCAAAGAACTGGGCCTTGATTATTGCAACACAGCATGGTGAAGGACAGAACCCTGCGCTTGGGTGTCAGTGGGATGTGGTGGGAGAATTGAATTGCTGAGTAGGATGACAAGCAAAATCAAGCTTTGTGAAAATCTGCCTGTGCCTCCAGCCGTGCAGAGCTGGCTGGAGAGGGTGGAGGGTGTCTTTTCCTCTACACTGCGGGATGTGTGGGCTTCTAACAAGCTGTGGCAAACAATGGAAAGTTGGCTTTCTTCTGAAAATATTTTAAAACCTTATAAAATTATTCCAGCGGCTACATTTTTATAAGAGCAGATCTCAGCTGCATGGTACTTGATCGCTTCATAAATAGCTCAGTCTTTGGCCTTGTCTTGGTTTGGGAANGATAAATAGCTCAGTCTTTGGCCTCTGCAAACTTCTCAAATCCATACCTGCAGTGCTGCAGAAACCCTGGTGAGCACGTGGTGTATCAGTGGCAGCACCTGGCTCTTGCAGCAGAAGCGTTCTGTGGAAATGTTTACTGCCGAGGCCGCGTGATCTCCTTGGTCTTGATGTTGCAAGGAGCTGGTTTTTTGGAAGGCTGTGAGTCCCCAGTGATTTACACTGGATTACCTGATGGTGCACACAGAGCTGGGCTGGATATTGGCTCAGGAAGGCCTCCTGTGTCAGCCTTGCTGCGGGGCAATGCGGGTCCAGTGGCAGTTTACGCTGGTGATATGGACATTACTCGCTCAAGCCTGAAACTTGCTGGAGCAAAGGTAACTTGTTAACACCCTCTTTGAACCAATTACACCTGGCAGGGTGAGTTTGCATTGGATCAGTGCTGAGATGTGACTGTGGCATTCCTGATCCACTGCTTGAAGCCCTGAAGCTTTGTCCAGTGCCTCCTCAAGCCCATGCTGTTACCCCTGTGTGATTTGTGACATCATGGGGTGTGTAAATTTTGGGCGTGTATCAGAGCAGCGCTGTTTGGTACCAGAACTGTGTGCTCAGGAAGTTTCTCCAGTGGTTTGGTAGGGGTGTTTTTATGGCATCTGAACCTTAAATAACTACATCCCCTCTTTGGTGTGAGAGTTTCTTGTGTTTAGCAAAGGGAATGACTCTTTCCAATTGGAAAAAACTTCCTTGATCAAGTCCTTGCTTTTCTATGGGTACCACATCATATAATTCCATTAATAAACTTTTCAAGCTCCATCCTGAAAGCAGTTACAACTTTTTTTTTTTTTTTTTTTCCCTTTGCTGCAGAGTTTCAAATTTATGCCAGAGTGTCAGCTTCATTTCTAGGTCACCGGTCTGCCCTTTCATTTCCCCCTCACGCTCAAGTTGGCCGGCTTGTTTTGATTTGGTAATATGTGAGGTGGTGTCCACAGACAAAACCAGGCAGGCCAGTGAAATTCATGTTTCCCTGCAGCCTTGTTCTTGCTGTGTGTGTGAATAATAATTTCCAAATGCTAGACCAGAGGTGATTAAAAACTGTCAGAGAAATAAAACGCAGCAAAGTCTGCGTTACAGGAATCTGTGTGTTCAGTGTTTTGGGAAAACCCTCTGAACCGGCAGTGGAAAAAGCCTTCAGAATTCTTACTTAAAGCTTTCTAGTCTCAAATGTCGCTTTTTTGGGAGGTGCTGATGAGGCAGCCTGAGCATATCCAGGCTCTGCAGGAGGTTGCTTGGTTGCTGCTGTCTGGGGGGGACCTGGAGTCAGCAGCGCTCCCTTTGTGCGCTTTTTCTGCTGAGTTGTTTGGGATCCAGAGCTACAGTTGAGATATTTTTGCATGCTGTGGGCACAGGCACCTGGGCAGCCAGCTCAGCAGCAGCCTCGTGGCTGGAGCTGCTGAGCGTGACTGGCAAAGGCTGGAGGGCTACAAGGCTTCTCTGCAGCCCAAGTGGATGCTTGAGTGGAAATGAAGAGCTGAAAATCTTTCTGAGGAGCGGCACACGGTGTCTGGTGCTTGCTCTGAGTGAGTACCAGTGCTTGTTTTTGACTGAGCTGCAAGGCAATGGGTATTCAGAGGTTTTTATGCAACTTTGGTGTTGGGACGGTGAAGCGGTTGTCATGTCATCAGTTAAGATGTGTTGAGCATCCTTATTTTTGGAGCAAATGATCCTGCTGACAGCCTGTATAGGAGGTGTCAGCCAGCCCTTTTTTACTTCTTCCTTTCTATTTTTTTGCTTCATTTGTAGGTTTTAGTTTTGGCTTTACTTTGATATCTTGACAGGGTTGCTGCTAAAAAATTGTTGGGGTGGGTTTTTTCCTTTTTTTTTTGTGATGTCTACGTGTCTAGAGATGCCATGATTAGAGATGCACATAAAGAGCTGCTGTGGTTTTGGTCCAGAACTCAGCCAGCTGCCAGCAGCGTTCCTGAGGGCTGTGTGGTGTTGGAGTGAGAAACACTGCAGGGTTTTGGGTTTTCTCCAGCATTATGAAACAGAAGTAAAGAGAGAAGTCAGCATGTACCTTAAGGGTTGTGTTTTTATTTTACCTCGCTTGCAGTGGAGAGCTGAGGTTTGCATCTTCTCCACTGAGACTGGTGCTCGTGAAATCTGACGTGCTTCTGTGAATGTCCTTAAACTCTGCCAACAGCAGAGAAGGCTGAGAAATGGGGATTTTGCTTTGCCCTGAGGTGGAGTCGTGCTGCAGAGGCAGACACAAGCACCCTGGTTGCTCCTGTTTCCCCTGCCAAAGGCAAGAGTGAGTTTTGCTCTGGTTCAGTGGGACAAGAGCTTTAAGCTCCATCCGTGTCTTATTTTTTTCTGCATTTTGTTGGGTTGTGCTTTTTCAATGTCTGTGCATTTCGTCTCAGCAGGAGGTTTCAGTCCCCACACAATGTATTATTGTGTTTGCCTCACTCTAGTTCCTTGTTTCATGCGGAAACACCTTGAACCTTTGGCTGAGTTGGAAGATGGGTGCAGAGTCAGGCCCGTGGGGCTGTTCCAGGAAAACGTGTCCATGCACGACTCCTCAGCCTTGACTTACCCGGCTGCTGCTCCAGGCACTAAACGTGTTTGGCTAACACAGGCACTCCCCTGCCTCCCGATCAGGCAGTCTGCACATACTTATTTTTGTTTTGGAGGCTGATCCCTAGGGTAAGAAGGCTGTTGCCAGAAGCGAGTGAGTGTTCACACTTGCCTTTACGAACTTCTTGAGTATTTTGCCAATGAATTCTTAGGTAACTGAGGCTAAAATATCTATTGTAAAGAACACAGCCAGGCATGCTGCTATCCCTGCTATTCTTCACTCATTCCAGTTTATGCAAAACTTGATAAAGGTTTTGCCTGTGCTATCTTGGCCATTTGCAATCTGCTTTACGAAGCCTCGTAACCAGCAGAAAAAAAAAGTGTAAATAAATACAACAGCTTGGCCTTGCAGCCTTGCCAAGTCAGTTTGGTGTGTGTTGAGGGGGCAGAACAATTAGTTACAAAGCAAATGGTCTTCTCCATGTTCTGTGCTCCTGTCACCTGGCTGGCTCCCAGTTTTTTGGTAAGTGTAACAGAGAAATCTGTATCAAGCAACTATTTTAAGCCTGTGCAGAGAGTGGGGGGAAGCTAACAGCTGAACATTAACCTACTGAGAAAGGTGGAGCTGAATTGTAGCTCTTGGTGGGGTTGGAACTATCAAACCATGGTGAGTCCTGCTTGCCTTTTTCACAGCGTCTAGCTTACTTTGTTTAAGCTGTATTTCTGAAATCCAGGGACTTTGGCTGTAGTGCTGGTTGGAGGAGTATGCCACCTCACTGCCTCTCAGCATGTTCCTACCACAGTGCTTCTCTCTCCTGTTATTTTTGACCTGACTTAGCTGAATGAATGTCTCCACCAAGCAGTCGTGGTTTTGTTTAAGTCAGCGCTGCTTTGTTAAAAGTATGGGTGTGGGATGTGGAGCCAGGGGACACAGGGCCTGAAACCAGGGAAGAGTGGAAGAGTGGCTGTAGTTCACACAACCTGGTTGTGTTTCAAGCCTTTCTTTTGATGGACTGAAATTCCCTTCTGAGCGGGAGATATTCTCCCCAAAGTTGTGCACAGACCTGTTTGCAGACATGTCACCTGTCTCTCTCAAGCATGGGACACACCAATCAATTTTGCCACAGGTGATTCAGACCCTCAGGTAGGGTTCTGTTGGTGTTCCTGCAGCAATTCCAGCTTGGAGTCAAGCTCAGGCAGTGTTGTAGCAGTTCAGTCATTTCTGCCATGGTCTGGGCACCTGGGAAGGTCTGTGGCATTTGCTCCAAAAGGAAATGTGGGGAGGGGGGAAAAAAAAAAGCTCCAGAAAACTGTGAGCTGGAAATGAAGCACTTGGTTTGGAGTGGTGACTGGGAACGTTCCTCTGTGGCAGGGCTTGTGTTTTTCACACTGTTGCTGCTTTGTGCTGGCTGCTGCAGCACCTTTGGTCCTTGAGTCTTGCTTGTGCACCCCGGGAGACTCAAGTGGTCTGTGCTTTTGTGCCGTGGCCCTGCATATCCATGGTGAACTGGTAAAGAGCAAAGCTGGGCAGAAGCTGTCCTCTGTGCTGTGTGCAGCTTCTGCAGGCATCAGTCCTGGCTCACTGAGGCACCTGATGAACATGGAGTGAGAGGAGGGTCCTTTTCTCAAGGGAGTTTCAAACTGCTCTGCCACAGGAGCCTTGCTGAATTACAAATTGCCTTTTCTCTCCCACTCTTTTCTAAATCTGCTGCTGTTCCTGAAGTTGCAGTAGATTTTACTCATGTGTGCTAGTGCACGGGTGAGTGTTTGCTGCAGAGCGGAGTTGTAAGCAACTGACGTGGTGTTGATCATAATGTAACTAATGACACTTTAAATGTTTGTTTGTTTGGAATATACTGTGGTCTCTTTCCAGGCTCTCAAATTGACAGACAAGCTTCAGCTGCATTTGGCATGGTGTTTGGGGAGATGGACAGCTTTCTGTCACTTCTTTGACAGATAGGTTTTGAATTGTTAAGAGAAAACACAGCAGCTTTTTGATTTTTTTTTTTCTCCCCACTCAAAACCAGCCAACCAAAAGCCAGGTGGAGTGGGTAGATCTCGCGTGCATTCTGTTTATTTCTACGTGCAAATGCATCTTCTTGATGTGTCATTAACCTGGTTGAGCTGTGGTGCTATTTTTAGCAGCCCTGATGGTGTATGGACAAGGAGCAGTTCCAGTAAGGGTTTGTGAGCAGCCCAGCCCAGGGTGCTGGCACAGAGCCCGGGGTGGCCGGTTCCTTCCTCCCTGCCCTGCCAGGGGGCCTGCAGGGGCTGATGAGCTCCCCTGTCCCCAGTCCCACACAAGGAAATCTGTGTAAAGCATTACTCTTCAGTTCCTGTGGCCATGGTAACCGACTTGGATACATCAAACTTGACTAATTAACCTAATGGAGAGTCGTTTCCAGGCTGAGTCTCTCCCCTCGGATTTCAGAGCCGAACTTGTGTTGTCTGATCCGCCAGCAACCTCCACAGGCAGTGCAGATTTTTCCTGAGTGGTTTCTTTAACAGGTTTCTTTCACAGGTCAGTTTGAATTGGGGAGGATGGCTCGAATCAGTCTGATGTCTTGGGTGCCTCTCTTGCTCTGCATTCCACTCTGATTCCCATGGAAGGAAGGTCCCAAATTCAGATGGAAAAAACTTGCTCTGATTTCTTCCTTGGACTGGCTGAGGTGAAAGTGGATACTTTCCTGCCTCTCTCCTGTTTCTGTACTGCAGGATCGCTGCCACCCTGACTTCCTGTTCAAAAACCTGTGAAATCCTCAGGCTTTGAAACAAAGCAGCACATCCTGGAGATGTCTGTGCACATCTTCAGGTTCCCTCATCTTAATGTACTAGTAGTTAAAGGCATTGCTGCTTTGCACTGTTTCTCCTGGGTTTAATTATTATTTCAGTGATTGGAGCTGCAGACTGCAGTAGGGACTTAAAGAGTTCAGCCTCAATTAAAAACCACCCTGTGCCAGGCAGATAGCGGCAGGCAGCTCTGCTATTCTCAAGTGTCTCCAGCAGACCATCGAAACACCATGTGATGGGCTCAGTTGAGAAATCTGAGTAGGCAGAAAGCAGTTTCTGGGATAAACTTTGTGAGTGCTTCTCAAAATAGCCTGAAAGCAAGGTTTTGCTTTCCACAGCCACTAGAGTCTGGTCAGAATTTTTTGTGAATTACTAAATACTGCAAAGGTCTGATCTTCAAAAGCCATAAGATTTTTTTTTTTCTTCTCCTTTTTGATGCTGCCTCTGGTATGTTTAAACTCAGAGGATTTGCATTTTCATGTCTTTTTAGCCTTAATTGTAAATTCTGGTACCTTCCTTACTTGTAGTTCCAGCTTTTTATATTTTTCAGCAAAGCTGATGACCTCGTGTTTGACCCTTGCAAACCTCTTGGGGCAGTCCAGCAAACAAATGTGGTGTGAGAAGAGCACATGATAGTAGCCTGAGCTATTACACTGGTCAGTCATTGACCAGGACTCTTGTTTTTTTTCCCTTTGAAGATCTGCTTAATCATTGGCATTGCAACTCCTGCTGTGCCAGGCACCTGGAGGGGTTTGCTGGCCTCTCCCCATGATGTCCCAGTGAGGAGGGAGGTGGCAGGGGGGCGTTAGAGATTCCAGCTCTGTAATCAGGTTTTACTGGGAAAGAGGTTGTTATTGATATCCCTGGGATTTGGCATCTATATAAATACACGAGCCAAGCTCTGTTTTAGTGTGTAGGTTCATGTCAGTTCATTTGTCTGGGAGTGGGGCTGGGAGCATCTCATGACCATGGTCCTTCCCTGTGGTTTCTATTCCCAGTATAACCCACAATCTGATGAGGTGGGGCTTGCTGAGGGTAAATCCCTGTAAATGCTGGTGCAGCTGGAAGTGGCTGCTTCAGATGTGGCTGATTTCAGGACCAGTTGAGAGATGGGGATAAAAACTGCGTGGCTAAAAGTGACGTGGACTAGTGCCCATGGGCCAAGGTGCTGCATGAATGACTGAAAGCTTGTGGAGCAGCTCTGAGATCTCAGAGTTGGGAGTTGTTTTTCCACCCTTATTTACTGTAATACCTCTGGGTGACACGGAGCATTCAGGAGATGCTGCTAAACGTAATTCTACAGCTGAATTCACACTGGAGAAACGAGAATTGCTTCTTTTTGTTGGGGAAAAAATAAATCTGCTTTTATCGCATCCTTGTTATCCTTACAGCTTGTGGCTTGGAAAATGAGAGAAAATTGATAGTGAGGGCTGAGTGACTTGTGGAGAGAGGTAAGATCCTGGCTTTCTGTGGGCCTCATTTCATGAACTTTCTTGTCCTCCATGCGTTTGCTGATGTGTCAGTGGAACTGAATTTCCTTGGCAAAAATGTGGTTTGAGTGGATATCTTAGATTAACTCTCACTTGCCTGCCCAAGGGTGATTTTAAACGAGGCTTCCAGCATCCTCCCTGCTCTTGCTGTGTCTTTGGCTGTTTGCTCCCCTCTCCCAGGCTGGCTGTCTGCACGAGGGGCTTCTCTGCAGAGAGCAGCCTGTGTTCCGTGCCCACGTACTGTGCAGAAGCCATGAAAAATGTTATTCAGATGACAGTGATTTGGGGTAGCTCTAGAAAATAATTTTCTGCTGGTGGATAGTACCAAACTATTTCCTTTCACCCACTCCCTCCCTTCCCCAAAACAAAAGAAGAGATGAAAGGATTCATTAGGAATTATTCACTCAGCTCTGCCGCCTGTCTGAGATCTGGCTGTCTGCGTTCATCCCCCAGCTCAGGGAAGGTCAGAGGGCATCTCCCTGGGGAGGATTTGCTGTTGACTGAATTGCACTCTGTCATTATCCTGCTGGATAACGAAAGCAGTGGCCTCATTGGCACTGGCTTCAGAAAAAGCACGGTCATCTGCATGTGGCCTTGAGGCGAGAGGCGAAAACCTAAGGAGAGCCATGTGGAAAACCTCATCTTGTGGGAAAGATACGGGGCTGACCTAGGCAGTTTGGCACAGTGCTTTACTTGCTGCGTGATGCTGAGCAGGTCTGTAGCTGCTCTGGACCCTCTGCATTATCTTGTTGGAGGTGGGGGAACACAGCAAGAGGGTTTAAAGGACAAAATTCCATCTGACGAGGTGAAACTAGTTAAAGCTGCTCCTGTTCTCTTCAGTAGAAAATGTGGCATGCTTGTGACACAGTTTGAGATATTTTAATGAGATTTAAACAATTTTTTTTTTCCTCTTTGTTTTGTTTTCAAATAGATTTCCTGAAAGAAAAACATACAAATCCCCCTGAGCTAATTGGTGTGTGATTTGAATTCAGCTGCTACCTTGGAAGAGCTTTTCCAGCAGCTCATCTGAAAGCAGCCTTTCCCACAATATTGTGGGTTGTCAGTCAATGCTAAAGGATCTTGAAGTTGCTGGTGGGAAGGAGAGAGATGTGTTTTGTTTGATATGCTGCATCTTTTAGTTTGAGTGTCATAAAATACTGAGAGATGTGTGAAAGACCCTAATGGAGAGAAACTATCAGAGGGATGAAAGTCACGGTAGCTGGAAATGTGTAAGAAACAGTTGTGGGCGCTGGGGCCCGTTGGGCTGGCTGAGGAAGTAGACAGACCTGAAGAAAATTTGCATTTTAAGCACCAATTTCAGATGTTACCCACTGCCTGGTGCCTTGATCTTCTGGCAGCCAGAGGCTTAGAAGGGCTTAATGCTGTGCCCTTGCAGCGTGTGGTTGCACGTCGCTGAAGCGCTCTGGGGGTGGCCAGATGCAGCCCTGTGAAGTGAAGTATTAAAGCTTCAAATGTTGGCCTTCATTCCCTTCAGGCTAAGTCGGCTCCCTGGAAGATGCTGTGATAAAAATTGCAGGCCCAGGTAATTTGTGTCCTGATGATGAGCAGCAGAGAGGAGGGCAAGAGTTTGTGTGCCTGCTTATTGCTGTCATCTGTCTTGCAATCAGATATTTATGAAATGGCCTTTTGTGTTGCAGTGCGGGGTGTGTGAGTGCACATTTAAGTGGTTAGTAAATATAGTCAGTTGCTAGATTGGATCAAATCATCCTCTTAACAAATATAGACAGTGATGTTTTGCATCTGGGTGTTTTGACAGTGAAGTACAGGAGGAGGTGGTCTTAGTGAGTTTAACATCTTGTACCTGAAGCAGGACAATAACTGCTTAAAATCACTGTAATTCTGCTACCGACATTAAAGGACATAAAATTATCCTGTGCTGTAATAAACCAAAAAAAATAGAGCTGCCTGGAAAAGTCTTGTTGGTCTAATCCAGCACAAAGTGTGTGTGGCTGGTTGTGAATCAGTTTAATTTCTTCTGGGGTGTGACCCTCTGCATTCCTGTCGCTGCAAGAAATCCTCCTTGGAAGGCAATCATCTCCAGGCTGGTGCTCAGCTGAGCGATGCATGACCAAGTAGTAGCTTGTAGCATTTATGAACTAGGGCAGAAGTAGATCCCTTATTCAGACAGAGCTGTATAAGCCTCCCGTGCTCTATACTAGGCCCCAAATTTGCCTAGTTATAAATAAGTCTGTGGCTGTGTGCTTATGTGTTTCTTTTTTTAAGCTGAAGGCAACCCCTTAAGCTCTTTTCTGCAGGTCTGTTCAAGCTGGGGCATGGGGAATTCCTAAGAGGATTATCATGGTTTACTTGATACAGAACTTGAACTTGAGCAATGGCTTATCTTATCAGTGATAAAAGACATGGAAATGAAGTTTACGTAACCAAAGAGGCCTTGAACTGTGGCTTTTTTTTTTTTTCCTCTTCTGGAAACTGGAGTGACAGATCTCCTGAGTTCTCTGCTCACATCTGCAGTGTTTGTTATCTGGTGTGTACTGTGTGCTTACCACTGGCATTTATTTCCAGTGCTGTGTTTGGTGCTGTCCTCTGAAAAAAAGAAAAGAAAAGAGGGGTCGAGGCAGAGGCTTGGCAAGAGGAGTTGTGGACATTTCCTGGTTTTGCAGGAGAGCTTGGTGTCCTTGCTGGAGAGGCTGGTGCCACATGGCTTGGTTGCAAGCCCATGTGTTCCACTGAGCTCAGCAGGTGATTTGAAGAACAGCAGAGAGCGGGTCCACTTCACCAGTGGGCTGTGAGCATGGGGCTGGGAAGGCTCAAAAGTTGTGAGTAAACTTCACCCTGAGAACCAGAAAATGCCTGGGGATAGATGAAGTCTGTTTCCCACTGGCAAAATAAATGATTGGGGAGGGCCAGGATAATCTCTTTGGTGGCAGCTGCAAAATGAATGCAGACAAATGCGTGCTGCTGTGCCCTGGCTCTGCTGACCATCCCTCTGGCACAGGGTGGGTGCAGTGCCCAGCCCTCTGCAAGGGTGAAGGAGGTGCTGCAGCACCTCAGCTGCTGCTGGAGGAGAGTGGCCTGAGCATCACAGCTCTGATCCTGCTGGACGTGCCTGCATGGGCTGGGCTGAGCAGCTGTGTGCACAGCAGGGCTGCAGAGCAGGACAGGCTGGGCCAGCTGCTCACCTGCCCTGCTGCACAGGGCTGGCTCCCTCCATCAGCCTCTGCCACCTCCCCTCTGCAGGGGGACATACACGCTGCTCAGCTAGCAGCTCTGTGACCAGGCATTAAGGGGAAGAGAGGAGCCAGATTACAGTGGGTTTGCCTGCCCTGGTGTCCTACACCTGCTTTGTCTGTGCTGCGTGGGAGGAATTTTATTTTTTGAGCTCTTGCTGTCACAGATTGTGACAATGCCACAGAGGTCTGGGCCACGCTTCCCACAGAAGGGCTCAGCAGACAGTCGAAGGCTGGCAAGCTGACAGCACTTATTAGAGGTAACCTTCAGGAAATGCCACACACAGCCCTCGCTGAGCTCTCTGGCTCCAGGCGCATACAGTATTTACACCACGCTTCTTGAGTTTCCCTGAAGGCTCTCAGCCTGCAGCTGCCTCTCTGTGCTCTGCCACCTGCCCTGTGTCCTCATGCTCCAGTGCCTGGGGTGGCTTCTGGCTGCTGGGCTCCTCTGGCAGCAGCCCACCGTGCTGGGGAGGCTGGTGATGCCAGCTCTTCTCTGTCCTTTGGCCTCCTAATAGGTGCTTGTTATAATCCAGTTCTGGAGCCTGGGGTAAAGCCAGCACCAAGTTTTCACACTTGTGTGTGCAGGGAATGAGCTGTTAAGAAGTGCAGCACTTGCACAGCAGCTCTTTGTTAAAATGCAGGGGAATTACATGGGATCAGCTCTTTTGGCTGAGCAGGTGACTTGCTTGAGTGGCTGTGTGTGGAGTTAAAAGCCAAACTCTAAGCACTAAGGTTTGAAAATTTTTTCTCAGGTTGCCTTGATGGTGTGTTTTTCATCCTACGTGGGGTGGGAGGAAGGAAATGTGATACTATCTGGTTCTAGTACGTGACAGTGCTGAACAGCACCTGAATACTTTGTGGTACCAGAGCGTGGACTGGGTAGGTGTGGGGAGGCAGTCTTGTGCACCCCATTGGGATATTTCTCCCAAAAGCAGGTCAAGTATTTTCTCTGCTTCCTGGCTGAGAGGTTGGGGAATGTATATCTGAAGGGTGGGCTTACAGGATGTACTCTAGCCTTGCTCTGCTGCCCCCAGAGTTGGAGGCTCATGTATCTTCTACAGACCAAGAAGTGACTTTTTTCCAGCAGCAGGCGGCTGGAGTTTCATCCACCCACTCTCATCCTGCTGCTTGCAGTGTACACAAGTTGCTTGATGCTCTGCTCCCTTCAGTGAAGGGTCAGCTGTGATTCTTCACAAGTGGATCTGCTGTATGAAAAGCAGAAGAGTGCTGTCCTGCTGGATGTTACCCTGTTTGGGGGAGATGGGAACTCCCTGCTGCTTTGCCCTGGTGGAGCTGTCCTCTGGGATACTCCAAAGCCTGTTTTGGCACTTAGAGAGATAGAAGTCTTTCCTCCCTGTGAGGAAAGAGAACTGTCAGAGGGGAACCCATGGAGTGGCATTAAAATCCCACTTTATTATCATTAATTTCCCGTAATACTCGGCTTGGAGTGCCTGGTTGCTTGGCCTTGCTCGGTGGGGAAGAGCGGGACAGACTGCCTCAAGCTGAGGTCCCTTGGCTGTGTCAGCTCTGAATCCTCTGCTCCTCTGGTGTGGATTTAATTTCCACGGTGCTGCAAATGCTTCCCCAGTGCCCAGCCATCAATTGAAAAGCAGTGGGGGGGTCTGCAGGCGTGGGGGGGATGGTGATGGTGGGGAATGACTTGTGGTCTCCATGGCAACCCACAGACGATAAATGGATCAATGTGCTGTTCTGCACCGTCTGAAACTCCAGCGGCACTGGCTAAATCTGGGGGCTGCCTTTGCCTGCCAGATCCTGCTGTGGGGTCATTAGTGTGAGACAGCTCAGCACGAAAGCCTTCCCATCAGCATGCCTCCAGGATCTTGCCACAGAGTAGGAGGGGTTTGTGCTGGAAACCCACACTTGGCTCACGCTTGACACACTTGGGGATTTGGGTGTTTAGAGCTGCACCACTGCCTTGGGCTTAGGTGCTGTTATGGGCAACTGGTCAGGAATCCAAGTCCCTGGATTTGGAAAGGGTAAAGACAAATGGTTGGCTTCCCTTCCAGCACTTTTTAAAACCTCCAGCTCTTTCTGCACAAGCACAGGGAAATTTATGTTGTTTGGGGTTTTTTTGTTTTTTTTTTTTCCTCTGAGTTAAAGACTCAGAAGCCTGGGTTAGGTTTGTGTTGGGGTGGTGGGTAAGGACAGCTGCCTTTGTTCTCACTTCTGTTTCTGTTGGAGTGGATAAACAGAAAATCTGCCTTCTGAGCTGCAGCTCTAGTGTTTCCAATGACCACGTTTGCCCACAAAAGTATATACTGATCTTCCCCCTCTAGATTTCATGATCTGAAGTTTCCAATCCACTGCTTTGTAAACAAGAGTCTTTCCAGTGCTGAGGTCTTCTATGTGCTCTGGAGTCATACCTGGCTTCAGTTCAGCCAGAGACTCTCCAGTTCTCGGCCAGGACCAGGGACTGGTGTGACTGGAGCCAGTGGAAGGCAGTGGCTGTGTGGCTTTTTTGGCCCATGCTTTTCTGGCTATGTGAGAGGATAATCCCAGGTGTCTCAAGTGCTTTGAGTGCTGCAAATCTAAGGGACCACTTTCTTTTGGTGTCAGAGCTTAGCTGTGGTGATGAGGAACTGTGCAGATGAGCTCAGGATCTGGGGCACTGCCTGGCCTTGGCTGCTCTCACATCTGGGGGCATCAATGCTTTTCCCTTGCAGCAGGAGGAAAACTGTTACCTTCTATTTTGCAAAGGGGCCTGGAGAGATGAGTTGCCAGAGGCTGCACCTGAGGCTTGTGATGAAGCTGGGAGTACCTCACAGAGCTCTTGAGCTTGAGTGTTGTGCCCAGACTTACATGTGAGATAGATACTGGTGTCTGTACTGCTCTTCACACCTTGATTTCCAAGTGCCTTTTGGGATGATAGGAAGGACTTTGATTGTTTGGGCTGAGTTATGGATACATTTCACTTCTAATTCATGGTGTTATGTTTGTAGTTTTGTTAATTCAGACAGGTAGACCTGCTGTCTTCTGCCGTGGGGTGGAAAATCCCCTAAGTGTGCTCTGAAACCACTTTCTGTTGTGATTCTGTCTGTCCAGCTCTGCCTGTAGCCCCTGGCATGTCCTGCAAGCTGCTAGCAGGGCAGTTGCCTGTCACACATCCAGAGCCCCTTTTGGAGATCACTGTTGCTGTTTATAAAGGCTGAACTATGGGACAGTCTGGCCAAATGATCCAAGCTGGTAATTCTGTGCAGTGAGGCGCTGAAATGTCCAAGAAATCAGCCATCTCTGTTGCCTTGTGAATAATTTATGGATCTCTTGACTCAAAGCTCATAAAAATCAATAACTCTTCGTGGATTTTTTTTTTTTTCCCCAGCAGCAGCTTGGTTAAATTCTCCCATTCTTTTGAGTTGCTGATATTGAAAGGCTGTGGCTTGTTCGCTTACCCTGAGCCATGTTTTCTTTTTCGTTGCAAAATTGATCCAGGTTTTTCCACAGAGCTGTCTGTTGCTGTTCTTCACCAGGATGTTTGGCTCAGGTTACTGAAGGAGGCAACCTCCCTGCACCTTTTCCGTGGGCTACTGCAAGTGTTTGGGCTGTTAAAACTCCTGCTCTGGGGCAAAACTGCAGAGCTTGGAGAGGTCGAAGTGTTTGAGTGTTGTGCACTGACTGAGGAGAGGTTTTAGCAGCTGCTGGGAGGAACTGGCAGCACCAGGCCAGTTCCTGCCAGTAGAACTTGCAGCCCCCTTAGCCCAGTAATTCAGATATGGATATGTTAATTTATTCCTCTTATTTCTAGGCCTCTCTCTGAACACTGAAGCGCTCTGATGATCTTTGCTCCCTGTCAGGCTTGGAAACGAAGCCTGAAGTGTACCAGTAACAGCTGTGCCCTCTGTGTTGGGTTATTATCCTCTCAGAATTTAATAACGTGACACCCCTTTTTACTGGATAGCTTGTCCTTCCCTCTAGGAACAGATCGATAACAGACTTGTATCTGCTATTTGGATGTAATTGCTGGTGTCAGCTGATGTCTGGTACTGTTTCTCCAAACAGCCCTTGGAAGCTCAATAGGCTGTGGGGAGTGAGGTTTTCTTTTCCAGACTGGTGTTGTACCACATCAAAGAAGCCTTGGAATAGAGATGGTTTTGCAGAGAAGTTTCCCTGCTCCCTTCTCTTCCTGCTTGTGTTTGGTGATATGTGGGCTGTGAGCTGGGGAGGGGGAGAGGAGGAATGGAGCCTCCAAAGGCAGTGGTGGATGACTGTGTCTGAGCCACAATGCTGTGTTTGGAGGACTCCAAGGAAATTAAAGCTGACTGCTTAGCAATGGTCTCGGGCTGCAGAGCACACAGATTTCATAGGTTAGCTGTAGATGATGGAGGAAGGGTTTGGCTTTGGGGCTGGAGAAGGCAAGAGGGTTCTCCTTTGCAAACAATTTATTCTTGCTGAGTCTTTAGGGTAATGGAGGAGGGTAATTGCTGTACTTTCATGCATGTAGTCCATGGGTTGCCTGGGGAAGAAGGAGGAAATGATTCAAGTGCAGTGCAGGGAATGTAAGAAATAGAGGTTTACTCCAAGGCCACCCACCCCTGCCTGGTCCTCCCTAGTTCCAGTTTTCTCCCTGGTTGCAGGGAGCCTTTGCTGGGGTAAATGATGGCATTCTTAGCTGTTGGGAAAGAGAGAGGGTGAGTTGTGGGTAATCTGAGGACTATTTTTCAAGGGAGCAGTACTTTTTTTAATGAGTGGGTTTGAGGTGAGGATTATGTGCATGGAAATATAGTACGCAGAAAATAGAGGTCTATAGTAACTATAAAAAAAGTCTGCAGTATCTAGAACTAAAAAAAGACTTCATAAATACTTCCTGGCCATGGGGTTGGCCTGTGTAATCCTACAAGGAAAGAGAACTGAGTGATTGATGGTTGGCTCCATCCTGCTTTATCCCTGGATACAGAGTACTGTATTAAATATGGTT
This sequence comes from Illadopsis cleaveri, assembly GCA_013399915.1. NCBI lineage: Eukaryota > Metazoa > Chordata > Aves > Passeriformes > Timaliidae > Illadopsis > Illadopsis cleaveri. Next base: position 71,915 of record VXBB01010714.1, read on the forward strand.
GCCTCTTGGTATCACACACATAACAAGAGGCATAATATTAAGTTACAGCCTGTGTAGCTGTCTGGGGGAGGTCCATGGGATGGCATTCCTGCCTCATTTCAGTCTGTGACAAAACTCCCATAGATGGAGTCAAGGCTGGGCTCTCGCTCTGTGTATTTGTTTAATCACCCTGTCTCCAGAGAATGCAGAACTGCTGGGAATTGCCAAACCATTTCATTAAGAATCCTTGATGCCCATTTTACTGGCTGAAAGCTGCGTGCCAGCATGGGCATATTTTTGTTTATTTATAACACCTGCATTTACAGCACTGCACAAATCATCTGGAGAATGGGAAGAGTACTTAAACCCGTGGGGGGAGGAGGTATTTGGAAATATAAAACCTGCCCTATGCAGCTGCATGTGCTTCCACTGACCAGAGCTGTGACCTGCAGTTGGCCTGTGCTATGTACTGCACTTCCCTCTCTTTTTTTCTTTTCTTTTTTTTATTTTATTTTCATTATTATTTCTGTTTTTTGTACCCAATTAAACTGAGAGGTGGAGGGGTGGAACAACACAGACGGATATAATGGGGCTAAATCCTGCCCAGCTGTTTTCTCAGCAGCCGTCTCCCTTACAATCCCAAGGAAATAAATGCTCCTCTTGAGGGTCCTGTTGGTTAATGATGATTTGAGGAGTGCACACAAACATCTCTGCAGATGCAGCCTGCCTGTGAGATTCCGGTCATGCAGCGAGCCCTGGGACCCCGCTCCTCTCGCATTCAGTGCCATGATAAATCATTCATAGCCTCAGAAAATGCAATTCTCTTCCTTGCTCTGCACATAAACAGTCCAGGACCCTGAAGAAAGCCTGTGTTTGTAGTCCTTGGAGGATGAGGCAAGTGCTGTGACAGCTGGGAGGATCTGAAATTAAAGTTATGGGAAAGGCTCTGAGTGCATGACTGTAAAAGCAATTTGGTATGGGTGGGTGTTTTGGTTTGTAGCTGTTCTAGGGTGATGAAGGGTGAACAGGGATGTGCTTGTATCCCGATGAATCAAAAGTATTGCTGTGCTTATATCCCTTGTTTTGTGGGGTCTGATTGCAAACGTTGATTGTGGTGTGTTGCATGTGGTTCTGGTGTTCAGGATAAGGGGAGAGGTAAAGAGGTGCTGGAGTGGAGAAGTGGAAGAGTTTTTATTGTAGTTGAGTGAAATGCAGGTTGGTGAAGGTCTCTGGATTTTGTGCATTTGTTCCAGCCTGAAATGTGCAGCAGGTTGGCTGGGTGGAGGGTGAGCCTGGAGTCAGCTACAGCTTGGAGAAGCAGCCTTGTGTAATATCCAAAGCAGGGAGGAGTGGCAGCTGTGTCCACAGGACCTCCTTGTGCTGAAGCTGGTGAGGAAAGGGAGAGTGTGAGGGAGGAATGGGATCCTGTGTGGACACCAGAATCTCAGTGTGTCTTGATTCAGGTCTGGTTTGAACAGCCCTGCTCTCCGCTGAGCTCAGCTCGTGGCCAGCACGGTCCTGTTCCCGTTAATATCCATGCTTGCTTCCCCCTTTATGGGCAGTGTGTGGGTTCGTTGGTATTTCAGCCCTAATGCCCTGGAAACCCTGGGCAGGGGCAATGCCCTTGGCCATGAACAGCTGGCAGCTCTGGCCAGAGTGTGGAGAGGAGGGTCACTGGGCTGGATAGCTCCATCTCTTGCTGTTTCAAGCAGAGATCCAGCCCTTAAACTTCACTCCTCTCTAATTTGGGTTTCTGGTAATGGGTGTTGCACAGTGAGCTGCTGCAGGGAAAGGGAAAAACACACACGCACCTACACACGCTCTGGAAATGTCAGAATTGGGCTTGCTGAGAAGCTCAAGCCCAAGCATGACCTACATTGAGACTGTTGTAATCTCTAGGGGAATGCCCTCTGGATTAGATCAGTGTGATCCTATCAATTTGTGCTTCAGGCTGGAGGAAGCACTGATAAAGTTGCTTATTTTCCCTTTTTGTGCAGGGAGTTTGTTTTCTTTTTTTTTTTTTTCCCCTTTTCCTTCTGGCACTTGGACTTGAGACCAGCAGAGGTGTGTTTGACAAGTACAACAGCCTTGGGCTCTGCTTTTCCATTATGTGTCTGTGCTGAACACCTTCTTTCTAGAAAGCTTTTTTCTGAACCATGGAACAGCAAAGTCCACCCTTGTTTGTGTCTCAGTGATGCTGTCTGGGAGAGGATCTGGTCCTGGCCATGGAAAGATGCTGCAGCTGATCCCTCCAGTACCATTTTAATATTCAGCTGTTTCAATCTGTTTGTTTGGGTTTGTTCTTTTTTGTCTGATCTGCTGCACTGAGAGATGCTTTAATAAAATGTGAGAAATTTTCCAACCCTTGTCTTTCCTCTCGTCACCAGCCATTGTTTATGTAAGAGCTTGGAATCTTTCTTTATTTTTTTTCCCCAACTAAAAAATTGCTTCCAGAGCTCAGCAAGGATGTGCATATCCACAGCAAGAAGGAAATAAACAGGGAGGCTGCATTTAATTTCAGTGTCTGCCAGAAAGTGGGAAGCCAGCACTTGCCAAGGGAAGATTTTTGGAATTGAGGTGTCCCACACTTAATTTTCCAGGAGACTTTGTGAAAATAAAGAAGCTGGAATGGAAATAAAGCTTGCTGTGATGAAGAGAAATCGCTACCCTGTTGGCTGGGAGTTTGGCCTTTGATTGCAGAGGTGGCTTTGCCTCGGGTGACTCTGGGGGGCTTTCCAAGAGCCTTTTCTCCCATCTGCAGTACCTGGCACATCGAGAGGAGTGAGGGGTGTTTGGTCCGCTGGTGTGAATTGTTCTGCCAGACTTCAAAGAGAAGTGGAAATACCTAATCTGTCGCTTTCAAAGGGAGGAATAAAATATTCTGATAGATTCTAAATGGAATCACATCAGCGGTGCCTCTTCCACCTTTGCCTTTGAGCTGCTCACTGATCTTTCTGATTGGGGTAATGCAGTGAGGAGGATACAGTATTCCCTTGAGGGGAGCAGCTTGTGAACATTACTGTTCAGTCAGCCTGAAAAGCTCTATTACAGACAGATTTAGACCCGTCTTTGTGCGCTGAGAGGCACAGCCTGGCTTCCGGGGGCAGGCTTTGTCTGGAGGACAGGTGCACATTGGGCTGAATTATATTTACCCTTTTTATCTGCTGCCTGCACCACTTTCACCTGCCATCTCGGGGATGGGGCTGCTGAAAGAGGCTGCAGTTATCGGCTCTGTGGGGCTCAGCCGTGAGGATCTGTCCTGCAGGACTGCAGCAGCATCTCCTGCTCAGGCCCATCCGGGTTTGGCAGCTCTCCAGACCCCTAATGAGTTGTCCTCTGTGAGACCGGGAAGGTGAGGGCAGGAACGGATTTGCAAACAAGCCAACCGGTATTGATTTTCTTCATTTCCCACATATCCTGCCAGCTTTCTGTGCAGCAGCCTGGCAGCTGGGAGTTGTGCTGGTTGCCAGCGAGGCTGGAGCGAGCTCACAGTGTCTGTGGGGTGATGTGGGGGGCTGCCTTGCCATGGCCATGGGCTTTCCCTGTGAATGTGGTCAAGCTCAGTTGGTTGTCACGTACAAAATTGGGTGAGACATGCCTGATATTAGTTGCTGCTTTTGCTGTCTTATGTATTTCCATGCCTTAGTACTTGAATTTCAGTCCTGAGAGCCTGGTCTTGCAGTGAAAAGCACATTGTCTGCACATGGAAAAAGTCCCAGAAGGTCTCTGTGTGTTACTGAGAGCTGCTGAAGACAAGTGGGGGAGATTAAAGTCAGGTGGATAAACCATCAGCCTCGTTAAATCTGCTGTGAGAGTGTCTTCAAGGTTTTGTCTGTGTTTCCAGAGTTCTGTAATAGCTTGCATTGAGCTTGAGGAGATGTCATGTAGGAGTTTCTGGATCAATATGAATATGGAAAAGGGAGAGGATTTCCTGAAAGCACAGTACAGACTGTTCTCTGTGTCTTGCAGCCACACTGGCACATTTGAGAACATACCTTTTATCTCTCTCGTTGTGCTCTTTGTGTCCATCCCTTGAGGGGTTTCAGCAGGGCAGATGGGATTGTTCAGCCTTCACAGAGATGCAGCTCTTCCGTGCTTCCCTGTAGTGGGGCTGTCTCTGATGCTCTGTGAGTGTTGAGCCTCCCACGTGTCCTGGAAAGACCACAGGCTTCCCTGCCTTGCTCTGCAGAAGCAGCACAGCTGGAAACAGCAGAGTGAGTGCCAGCTGCTCACTGACATACTGTGGCATTGGGCTTCATCAGGGAGTTTTAAGAGAAGCAGGCTGTAAAGCTCTTGTACTGGAAACTGAGGGGGAGGCATTCCTTGGATAGCCACAGAAATCTGTTGCAGGGCGGTTTTGGTGCCCTGGCTGCTGTAAGAGGAGCAGAACTGTTTCCCTTCATGCCTCGATTCTCAGCAGGAGGGAGTACACATGGTGGTGTGCCTGGGGTCACAGCCTCTCCCATGGCCGTGCTTCTGGATCGTGTCCACTGGGGTTGGAGAGTGCCTCTGAGGCAGCTGCAGCAGAGCAGCCCTGGCCACGGCAGCAGAAGCAGCTTGTGGAGAGGTCCCAGCTCTGGCACGCTGCTGTCCCAAGGCAGGGTCAGCTCCACAGAGCAGTTTGCCAGAGCTGGCTTAGCGTGGCCACAGCTGTCAGTTTGAGTGCCAGGGAAGATGATGCAGAAGGGGAGGGAGGAAGGAAAAGTTCCCTTTGAGAAGTGGCAGGGACAGCAGGAGAGCTGTGAGGGTGAGGCCTATTGATTACACGCTCCTCTCAGTTTCCTTTGTGCCTCTCTTCGAAGGCACAACTGTGTGGACAAAGAAACCCTGTGCAGCAGGCTGAGGAGGATGGTGCTGGAACAGGGTCTGGTGTGGCCTCTGGGAACCAAAGCTGCAGAGTCTGATCTGTTTGGGCTTTAACCAAACCTTGGCAGCAGTCTTGACCTCCTGGAGACAGCAGGATGTCCCTGGTGAGACAGGCTTCCTGGAAGAGTCTTGGTCTTGGGATGGGGTCTGAGCGCTCTGGTGAAGGCAGCTAGCGTGTGGGCTTTACTGAGCAGCTCTGAAATGTTGAGGATGTCTTTGTGCGTCACTGCAGGAATCCATAAAAGTCCTATTCATGCAGTTGGCATTATAAAGTTTAAAGAACATTTATGCAGGGAACTAGTCTTGCCCCTAGAAAGAGATAGCTGGCACAGCAGCTGCGTGCAGCTCAGTTGTCACCACATGGTCTAGGATTTATTCTGCTTGTAAAACGCTGCATTTAAAGAATGCTTCCCCCAAAGCCACTTCTTGTGCCACATTCTTTGTATCTGAGTATGTTCCCTTATCTTTCAGCTCCTTACTTTCCAAGGTACAGTACAGATTAGCTGTGGAAAATGCCCAGTCACTCTGGAGGTGGGCAGTGGTGACTGTGAGCCATCTTCTGAGTTGGGAAGCCAAAAAGAAGCATCAAAATGGTTTACCTGTTTGGAAACTGGGAGACCTGTAGTGTCTTCCTCACTCACATTGACATGTCTGGTTATCTGTTTCAGTGTGTTTGGGTGCCTGTTCCTGCATCAGACACCCTTCAGTGTGAGGATAGTTTTGCTCCTCAAAATGACACCTTCCCTGAGTCTGGCAGGGAGTGCTGCATTCTCTTGTGCTTGAGCCAGAAGGTGAGACCTGCAGGGCTTAGCATTTGCAGGGCATGTCTGTCATCCAGGAACTGTGCAGAAGACAGATTTTACAGTAGTCCCTTCCTCATGTTATTCTGTGTCTGTTCATTTGGATGTGAGAGCTGGGGGTAACCTGGTCCTGGGAAATGCTCTCTTTTTTAGGAATGAGTGAAGAGCCAACATAAATAGGAGAAACAAGCCGGTACCACCTTGGCAGCTGTCCCTGAATAGGTTCTTTGGCTGAAAAACCTGAGTGTCCCTGGGTGTGGGCTGTCTGGAGAAGGACAGTTCTGGGTGGATGTAATGAGTGTGACCAGCTGATGGGAGCAGATTGCCTTTCACTCTGTGCACCTCATGCTAAAAATACCAGAGTGTCATGGGAAGGGAACGGTGTAGGTTGGAAAGCCTGTGTGTGGGCAGAGGTATGGTAGCAGCCTGTTCCTTGGGAAATGCTGAGGGAGCCCAGCACCATTGGAGCAAGGACCTAGCACACAGAGAGCCAGTCACTGCAGCCTCTCACAAGGGGCATGATCTTCTGGAGGAGAATGGATGTACCTGGTGGTGTTTGAGAGTGAAATGTGGTGGGTGATGCAGCTCCTTTCCCTGGTTTCTTACAAATCTGGCTGTGTCCTCTGCATGTCACTGACCGAGTAACACACTTGTTTTGTTGATTTGGAGTGGGAAAACATAGCTGGAGTGGGAGTGCACATGGCAGATGCTTGTGTTCTCTCAGAAAGCCTGGGGGTAGTAAAGACCTAATTAGCATTCTTGTGAAGGCAAGTCATAGGGAGACTCCAAGATTTAGGTTTGCAAGGAGGGAGTTGGCATCAGTGAAAACAACAGATTGCTGGAAATGTGCAAGCAAAGTACTTGATGCTCTGGCGGAGGAGAGAAGGCGGCGTGGCAGGGGCGGTGGGAACAGTCAGGTATGTGATACAAGGGCACAGACTTGCTTCAACATCGATGGAATGGTGGCCTGAGTCAGTGTCCTGTGTTAGTGCCTTGTACTTTCTGTTGAACCCCACTGTGATGGTGCTGAGGTGGGAAGATGTCTCAGGATTTTGACTTGCTGAGGGAAGGTGGGCAGTGCAGTGCCAGAGGGTCACCAGGTGCCCGAGGACCAGACTGTTGACTGTCAGGAGTTAAGTGGCAGATTGCTTTGTCTCTGCAGTCGCATTTCATTTGTTGTTTTGGAAGGTTTTCCTTGGAGATGATCCAGGAATAAAATCCTTGTGTGAGGCCAGTGATTTCCAAAAGTTTGTGATTGTTTTTCCCTGTACCCTTTTGTCCCTGAAGGAGAACTGTACGTGTGCTTACATTGGCTGGGAGTGATGCTCTTGGAGAAAGCAAATTAATGTTTAAGGCGTTGAACCTCCGGTGTAGAGCTAATCATCATATTTCTGCATTTGCAGTATGTTTTCTGGCTTTCATTTATCATGGTGAAGTTTAGTTGAGCACAGCTCTCTTGCTGGTCTTCCAGTCCTCTGCCTGAGGCACATATGCTTCCATTAATTTTCTGCTATTATCCACTCGGGTGTCCTGTGTGATCCAACATGCTTAATTTCATTCTACTGAGCACCAGCTCTTCCGATCTGAAGTTAGCAGTGTGATTTGCAAGCACCATAAGGAAATGAATCTTTCTTTTCTGGAGATAACTGCTTCCTGAATTTCTGTTCTATTTGTAACGCACTAATAACCTCCATCCACCAAATCCTGCTCAACTGTTTGTGTCCCCTGGGTTTCTGTTGGACTGGAGCGTTCCTTGTTGTGTTGTTGTTGCACACAGAGCCTGCTGAGGACCCTTTGTGCTTGGTGCTGTTCCAGGTCAAAGCTGCTCAGTGTTCTGGATGTGTTACAGGCTCTTCAAGGAACGGTGTTGCGCAGAGCTGCAGCAAATACTTGAAGACGTGGGTGTCAGAGGCCTTTGGAGAAGGAAAAGTTACTACATCTCCGTAGGCTGGGCGCACAAATCCAGGGTACATGGACTGGTGATGAGTGTGGTGTGAAGCTCTGATGTAGAGCAGAGATGATGGTATAAAAGCTGATTCTAAGCAGGCTGAGTTTCAGAGGTGGCCAGCCTACAAAGCATGACCAAGGGCAGAGTCTCTTTGGGAGTAGGTAGGCAGACAGGAGAGCAGAGAGAAGGCTGTGCTGTGGATTTGCAGCTGCTTGATGTTTTTAAAGCACGGCTTCAAAGATGCAGTGCTTTGGGTGTCTTTGTTCCTGAGTGAAAAGGCTGGGCTGCCCCGTGGCTCTGACACCCTTAGGTCCTCTGCAGCATCCCTGTCATCTGCTCTGGTCCTGAGATAACTGTGTGCAGAAGTGTCCCTGCTTTGATGCATCACTTCTGTGGGGCTAAAATCGTTCATAGCCTGGATTTCCGAGCTGGAAATGCCTGATGATCAGGCCCCAGAGCTGGACAAAAAATGCAGGAAACTTGTGGACTGAGCAAATACCTCTCATAGCAGACTGTTTGCACAGAGAAGTGAAGTTTGGAAGCAAAAGCAAACATGCACTGGCTAACGGAGAGGGCGAGGCAGGGGAAGAACAGCGAGACACGTTTCTCTGCCTGCAGGTTCATTTCTCACTTGGTTACTCAAGGATTTAACGCTGACGATCCAGAACTTGACAAGGCAATGTTTTGGAATATACTTGTTAAACCCCTCAGCCAGTGCAAGGCATTTAAAGCCAAACAGTTTATGAGACCTTCTGCCTGTGCAGATGCTCGTGGGCCTGTGTGACCTGGGGCGGCTCTGCTTGCCTGGGGGGTCAGATGCTGCCTGCAGTGGGTGAGTGGGGAGGTACCTGTGTTTTCACATCACCTTGGGGGCAGGAGAGAAGTGTGGCTGAGCTCTTGCTCTTTGGGCTCAGGCAGTTGTGCTGCTCAGGGTTGTGTACAAGATGAATTTAATGAGGCTGCTAGCATAGTTGAGTTCCCTTTCCTAAGGGAGATTCTCTGTGTCTCACAATCAAGTATAAGTGGGCACAGATGCCTGTGGAGGAAGGAGGAGCAGGTGAGACTTTCTTTTACAGCTCCCTTTATGGTGCTCATGTCTTTGAAATGCTTATGTGGATTCTCTCTTGGTGGTGCCAACCAACAGAACAACAGGCAGAAACCAATGCAGATGAAGTTCCACCTAAATGTGAGGAAAGAACTTCTTTACTGTGAGTGACCACATGCTGGAACAGGTTGCCCAGAGAGGTTGTGGAGTCTCTCTCACTGGAGGTATTCAAGAACTGTCTGGGTCCAGTGCTGTCCCATGGTCTTCAGAATCACCCTGCTTGAACAGGGAGCTTGGACCAGATGATTTGCTGTGGTCTCTTCCAGCTTGACCAATTCTGTGATTCACAGACCCCCACTTGGGGGTCTGCAAGGCAGCAGGAGGTGTAGGGATGTGTAATGATGGACCAGAATATTTAATTAGCTAATGATGTTCTATAATTTAATTAAAAGTATCTTAGAATATCTAGGCAGCAGGAGAAGTATGTCTCTGCCTCCCCTCAAGCCTACTGCTGATAAGTGTGTTAATCCATTTGCATTTGTTCTGTAAAGGCATGTTTCTATCAGGTTTTCAGGAAAGTCTCTTTCCTTTTAAATGGAAAAAAGATAAGGCAAGACACTTGAGTCCTTTGTGGGTAGAGCCTATAATCCTCCACATGAGGGAAGTTCTGTTTGAGGCTTTGTCTAGCATTTCAGTGGTACAGTATGTTGCTGACTATTCTCAGCCTGCTTTGCATAGGTAATTAATTTGTCCCCTGCAGTCATTTCTCTGTAGTGATAATGCGGTAAATGCCAAACTTAGGTGGTTCTGTGTGAGTACATGTAAAAGAACTAGTCATGGTGTAAATGACTGAGGTGATCAGATGGGTGTGTAGAAAATACCGTGCACTGAGCATTAGCCACAGACTGCACTGTTTTCACCAGGTAATGCAAATAGTTCAGGCTCTGAACAATTCATAGTCTGAGCCCTGATAACAGTGAGTACAAAGAGTGCAGGGCACACCTGGAAAAATCCCTTTTTATGGGTGTTTTCCATTTAGCCCTTGCACCAGCAAAGTTTTTTTTTTTTTGCTGTTCTATATTTTTTTTTTAACAGATAGAGAAATTGAGGTTTGGAAACCTTAAGTGACATGTTCCAGGAAGATGTTATCAGAGCTGAGATTAGCCGTGGGGTGTTTTGTGGCTTTCCATCTTGTGCTTGTGCTGCTGAACATCCGTGCAGGGAGAGCATAGGTTAGACACCCTGAGACATGCCAGCTCTGCGTTCCCTTGGGCTGCATGGCAAGAGTGCACAGATCCAGCTTTGCCTTTTTCCTTCAAGGGGCAGAAGGGGCTGGTTGCCAGCAAAGAGAGCATTAAAGTATGCAAAGGGCACTGTATATAATTGGGCTGAGCTGTGTGTCAGCTGTTTCCTGCTGTGTGGCATTTGATCTGCAGCAGAGATCGGGTCCTGGTGACGTCGTCCATTGAAGCTTGTGCTGTTGCTGTTTCAAGGGAAGCCTGTATTACTTATTCATGTGGTTTTCAGAAGTTGTCCCGCAAGAATATGTTTGAGGGTCATCTTGGTTTTGTTTTTCCTTCTTCAAATGCATTGCATCTCTTAGACATCCTCCTTGTCAGTCACTTCTTCAGAAGCAAACATTTCTGGCATTCTTGGTAGTTTCTGTTTAAAGGAGAAAAAAAAAATTGAAAATCAGCAAAGGCTTCTGTTGTGCGTGCATTTATTTCTTTGCGTGCAAGGTCTTTCAGTGCTCAATTCTAAACGGTTGAATTATTAAACTTGAAAAGCATCTGCTCTTTAGAAAGCATTCACATGTCTTGTGAACATGATGGATAAGGCAGAGCCCAATGCAATTGACAGAGCTTTGTTCATGTTTGGAATATGGGTTTATATGAACTGTTATTTTAAAGCTGTGGGGTTTATGATTTACTGCTGGGGTAGCTGGTGACTGATCTTCTAAAGTCAGTTCCCTTCCTCTGCAGGATTGAGCTTGCTGTTTGGATCTGGGTTTTCCTGGACCAGCATGGTGGCAGCCCAGGGATGGCTCATGGGTGGAGGTAAAAGGCTGGTCCAGGCTCATTTCACTTCAAAGAGTCAAAGCTCCCCAGCCCTGGGATGTTTGAGCAGGTGCTTTTTTGGATGTCACTCTCTCCCCCAAAGAAACAGCAGCCACCCATCATGACCTTCAGGGAGGCTTTGGGGACTGATGGATTTGCACTGAGGCATTCCCGACTCCAGGGTTGGCTTTCCTGTGTGCTTTTTCCTCAGTGCCTCTGGAGATCATTTTTTAACCTTATGGACGTGCAGAATAATCAGTTCTGTCAGCAGCTGTCTGGACAGCACAGGAGGCCTCTGCAGTCCTACCTACAGTGCCTGAACCTCTCCTCCAAGGGACTTTTTCCCCTCTCTTCCCACCCCACCCCACTGAATAACTAACCAGTGCAGAAGAGATGGTGGTTGGGAGGCCAAACTGGACTTGAAAACTTTCCCACATAAAACACACTGGCAGTGCCAGCAGAGATGAGGGCGAGAGGAGACGGCTCTGCTGTGCCAAAGCACTCTTTCATCTCTTTTCAGCTTTCCCCGTGAGGGGTCCTGGCTCACAGCACATAGATGCCTTGTGCAGATGTCTTGGCTGGGAAAGAAGTGGCCCCTTTTCCCTCCCAAGCAGAGCAGAGAGATATAAGAAAGCTATTGATCTGCCTGTAGCCAAAGTGAGCTGAGCCAGGCTCTGCAGTGCTTTATTGAGCTGGGTTAAGGCTTTGTTACTTACTGGAACTAAAACAAAACCCAACAGCAACAAAAACGAAGTAAAGAAATAAAAGCTGGAAGGTGAGGGTTTTCTTTGTTGGTAAACAGATGCTGGGTGTTGTTTACCTGCTGGTTATTTGCCAAGCAAATAAATGAGAGGAAGGAGCAGACACTGAACAAGGGCTGTGCTTTCTCATCCTGCTCTGGAGGGAAGCAGACAGCCCTGGGATCTGCCAGGCTCAGGTCTGGGCGGGCTGGCAGTGGACAGTTCTCAGGGGTCTCCTCCAACCTCCTCCAGCAGGAAGAGGGGAGCTTCTAACACCTAATCGCTGACATTTAAGAATGTGAAGCTTCAGCCATCAAGTTGACCCTGCAGCAGGGAATGCAGCTAACAAGTATATAATTCCAGGCTCCCAGAGTGTGGATTTCAATCTACAGTTTAAAAAAAAGGAGAGAGGAAACTAACCTACAAAAACAATCAGCTTTATCTGGGCTATTTATCCACACAAACCATGTGGCCACACCATAATGTGAACAACTGTGTGGATTACACCTTTTCCCTCCACTAGCAGTGCCCAAGACATGCTCACATCTGGAATCCTTTATGTTTTAAATGCTACTTCTGCCTTCTCCTTGGTGCCAGAATGCATTGAGCCAAGCAGCACACACGTGGGGGAGGGAAGGAGCAGCTGAAGAAGCAGTGAGGTACCAAAGCACTTCAGGTATCAACGTGATGAACACAGTAGACAACTTGAGGAGCAGACCTCTGCCAGTGTGCCTGTAAGCAGAGATGCTGTGGTTCAGAAGATCACACTGTGTGAAAGTTGCTGTTCTCCTGTGGCTAGCAATAAAAAGCAAAGTCACGCTTCTCCTAAATAAACCCAATGTTTGTTATTTCTGTGCCTTTGTTTGCTATGTAGAGCTCTGAAGCCAAGCAGGAACATTTCCTGCCCAGCTACTGTCATTCACTTATAACTTACCAACCTGGACTTTCCTGTGACGTGGGAGTCACAATAAGTATCACAAGCAACCCCTGAGGCACACAGCACTCCACAACACAAAGCCCCAAAAAGTGCTTTACAAGTCCTCTCCAAGGCTACCCCAGCTTGGCTGCTGCTGTTTGAGGTCCTTTTAAAGCAAGAACTTTTTAATGCATCCCTCTCGCTGCTCTGGGAGACAGCGTTAAAACACAAAGCCACGCAGTGCTCATGCTAATGTTTCCATCTGCTCAGAGCCTGGGTTTTTTTAAGGACAAAATAAAACCAAGCGTGTCATGATGATCCTGTGCACAGACACTTGGGTGCTTCAATCCTTTCAGGCATCTCCAGAGATTTCCAAAGTGCTCCAAGGACACGCACATAAACATTTAAAGGGAGAGGTCCAACAGCAGGTCTGTAAGGGATGTTTGGCCTAAGAACTCAAGACAGAGGGCCATGGGAAAGTCCTCTGCCTTCAATCACATGTGGAGTGGCACTCGCCTACAGTCTCACTCACCCAGCCTGCCCCTTGCCTTTGCTCCAGTTACCCCAGCAAAGACTGGAGTGACCCCAGCTACCCTTTGGCTCTTTGCTTTCGATGTCCAGCCTTCAAAGAAACCTTGTGTCAAGCCCAGCCAGGTTAATGGACAGGCACACGCTGACGTCAGTGCGGTCCCTGGATAAGGTCACTGCAGTGTTTGCCTTATCCTGGCAGTGCCTGGAGGCCAAGGAACAAAGCTAGCACTGACCAGAGGTTTGCTGCCTTCACCTTTCCAAGGCCCAGCCTCTCTTCTGCACACACCCCTGGCAGGGCTCAGGCCACAGGACACTGGTATTAGAAAGCTTTTTCAACCACCCATATGGATTTCTCTGTGTCAAGCAACCAACATGGCCAGGCTTAGAAGTCAAACCCCAAAGGCAAGACAACAGACTGTGGGGAAAACCACACACAAAATGTTGAACAAAATGTTGATGCGCATTTCATCTCGCGGGCCAAAGTACTGAAGTCAAGTCTCTAAAACTTTTTAGACTTGGGTTCCTCAGAGGTTCAAAGGTTACTTCCAGCATTGTCTACCCAAAACAGCAGACATGACCTCGTTTGAACACAGCACACAACGTAGGGACTCATAGTCTCAAATATTTGCCTCATAAGGCCAGAGGTCGCAGTGACGTTATTTACTTTTGAGAGTTTAATTCTACCCAAGGCGATTTTTGGGCTGCACTCCAGAGACTTTTACCTCCTGCACCAGCTTACCCTGCGACAGACACCAGGAACCCAGTTATTCATCAATCCCCTAGCTGAAAAAAAAAGATTACATCATTACTGAAGTCAGCTCTTTGCTAGAGATTCTCTGAAGATCCTCACGTGACAAGAGACAGGAGCTCAGAGACAAACACTCCTCTGCTCCCATGCCAGAACACCTGTTTATTTCAATGCCAAATTCCAATGGCTCAAAAAAAAAAAAAAAATTCTAAGCCATCTTTCTCCCTTGCTTCTTTTGAAGATGATGGATGCATCTGGTGGGAAGCTGAGCAGCACACAAACAGGCCTTTTAAACACCCCCACAGCCCACAAGCAAGACACGCAAAGCAGTCACTAACAAAGATCAAGTCCTCATAAGACCTGAAATAGGAACGGATCATACAGAGCAGCATTTCTCAGTATTTGTGTACTTTTCTGCAGCAGCCAAAAAATCCAGAGAGCCTAAGGCAGTCCCAGGCAGGACGTGCAGGCTCAGAGCGAATGTTCACACTAACAGGGAAAGAAATAGTGAAACACCCTCCTTCCCTGTAAATAAACACGTGCAGCTCAGCACAGTGGCTGGAGCTCCTCAGGCCTGTGTAACCTGCCCCAGGCTGTCAGCTTGGAAAGGGTGATGATGGGTCCCTGGGTGGTGGCACAGCCTGCACCCAAGTTTGCAAAGCCTTTGCACAACACGGGTGGCACAGCCAAGTCAGTCTGGGGGCTCCCATCAGGCTGTGCTCAAATCCCCCAGCAGAAACCTGGATGTCAGCAACAGGCAGGAGCTTCAGGCGTTTCTCAGAAGGAAGTGCCTTGCTAAGAGCAGCAATACTGGCCACTCCAGGAGTCTTAATCAGAGTTTTAAACAGGCCACTGCATCGGTGGAGGTCCATGACTGCCCTAAGACCAGGATAACCTGGCAGCAACCACTGAACATCCACCAGTAACGGTGGCACCAACAAAGACTGGAGGTGCACTGTCTTCAATCGGCCCTCAGACTATCTGTAACACCTCAAAAGAACTGTGTGCTCATTCTAGGACCCTACCTAAGGTCAGCAATTCCTAGAGCAGAGCCTGAGGAACAAAAGCACGTTACCAAGCCACAAAACTCCACTTTGCAGTGTTCACAGCATCACACCAACTGGGCACGCCTTTACCAAGAGAGGCTGCCAAGCTCTGCCCACACTGTGCTGTACGTGCTTCACAGCAGTGGAGGCGTCCTCAGCAAAGCCAAACCAAGAGAAGGTCACCAAGGGGAGGGTGGGAGCTCTGCAGAAAATGTACGGCATTGTTGGGAAAGCAGCAGGAATGTGGCACAAAGGTAACTGCTACAGCCTAGGGCTGCCAGATGAAAGCAGGATCAATACTCCACTGTGTTGTTTAACCCGTTTATTGGGGGGGAGGTGGAGATAAATGAGTATTTGAGTTGCCAGAGGGTACACTTTCACCCCAATCTGAGTCAGCCAGAGCCGAGTTCCTGCCCAGCAACACCATGCAGCCAAGTGATTTCAGCCTTACAGTTCACTTAACCACGGAATACAAAGAGCCAGTAACCCAGCAGTCGATAATGGAATAAACTATAGGTCAGTGACCAGGAGAAAACACACCATTTAAAATTATTCCAATATTGACAGGCGCAGGAAACAGGCCTGTATATTTATTTATTTGTTTTAACCAGACTATCTGCTCGGAGGCAGCGCTGAGCCAGCTGCTAAAATTACAAGGTTAGATTCTCAAAGTCTGTGGGTGAACTGCATGATGCCAGCACACTCTTACAGCCTTCAAAGCACAGCACTGGCAGGCAGGACTGAGTGTGCATGCGATCAGCCCCAACACAGCATGCACACACTTGCTTATCAGAACATCAGCAGGCGAGGGTTAGGGGGTACCTGAGCACGAAGCACAGCTCTGCCAAGCTGCCTTTGAAAGCCTGGCTTGTAGCCAAAAGGGAGAGCACAAACTGATTCAAAACACTCAGGCAGGAGCCCAGCCAGGCTCATTTATAGCTCCATTTCCTCTCAAGGCTGCTTTTCCCCTGGAAAATGCTGCAATGGCAATTTGCACCTCAGGATTAAAGATCACTATGGCTCTCTAGCAACTGAAAGCACCCAGAAAAGCCCCTTTCCCCTCCCAAGTCTAAGGAGCATTTCCTCCATTGCATGTGAGCAAAGTGAGGAGGAGGAGGTGACACCAACTACTGCACAGGCACCAAGCAGGGAACGTTTCAGCTGGAGTTCACATGGTACCACAAATCAACCCTATTTCCTCAAAATGGAACAAGACAGTGTGAGTTTGGCAGGGCAGTTCAGACAGGCAGTAGGCACTGCTCCTGGCCAACCTCTTGCTCCACTGAGTAAAGCAAAACCAGCTGCACCACATGCACCAAGCAGAGCTTTGAGCCTGCAAGACCAAAGAAGAATTGGGTAGGATCTGATGCCTACACCCCACCACGCAAGCAAGATTAAATTACAATTACAGTTAAATTTTAAAACATTCAGACACAGAGTGTCAATTCTAATTCTTCCTGTTTGCAGAGCTGGCCAACCTCCCGACACTGAATGTGATCCAGAGTGCTCTTCATCCATACTGGCACCATCACAGCCATGGCTCCCTGTGCTACCAACCTGCCCAGGCTGAGACAGGCAGTGCCAGCAGCATGGCACCAAAGCATCATTTCTGAACAGCAGTGAAAGGAATGCAAAGCCAAGACTGATGACTTTTCCAGGAGAGTACCAAGGAAATAAATTACACTGCTTCCAAAATCCGTTTTTCCTCAAAAACACTTGCTTACCAGAGGGGAAAGACTTCAAGGCTGAATTTAGTGCTCAGGAAAAAGACTGGATTAAGAACCCCAGAGACCACTTGCTCTGTTTTTTCTCCAGCAGAAGTGAAATAGAGCTGTGAATCCTGGCCAGGCAGATCTCCTGCACACCACTGAGGGGCAAGTGACCGACAGGATGGGCCACAATGGAGTTCAGCTCCCCATCCCAGCCTCTCCTTGGCATCTTTTTCACCACTGCCAACAAGGCCACAGCAGTTCCCACCTGCAGGAAAAGCACCTACCCATTAACAACTGGACTCTTGCCACCCTGTGCCATTTGCTGTAGGAAATGAGAATTGCCAGGATCCTCTATTTTGATGGAGTCTGTGTGATCCACTCCCCTTGTGAGGGCTGAAATAATGCTGGTATTGCCACTTCAGCCCTGGCCAGATAGCAGAGCCTGGTCCTTCTTCTGATGTAATAATTTGCCTCTGCCACCATTCTCTACAAGGACAGGCCAGCAGAGATGGCTTTGGGACTGTCAGTCTCCTTCCCCTGATGGGAACTGTAATGCTTACACTTCCCCTAATGCTGTGCAAATCATTTTGCAACTTTGTTTTCACAAGGAACAGGCAAATGGTCCGTGCTCCACTTGCATGCTAATGAAATCAAATATTAGATTGCCTCGGTGAGAGGTTTCATTTTGAACATCTTGAAGACAAGATCAGAGTGGGGTGTGAGCTAGACAGTCTCAATTTATGGGAGGTAGCTGGAAACCTCATCACTTCTGATGCTGGTTCTTCTTGAAGTCTTTGTAATGACAGAGATATTACTGCTGTTGACTCTGTGTTGGTTTCATGACAGAATTGTTGATCTTTGTAGAGATGATTTTAGTTCTTTTGTTCACCAGGTAACCTCAAAATAAAAAACCACTACCACTGGGTCTGTATCTTTTCCACTGATGTAGGAGACTCCAAAATGCCAAGTGAGGATTGGTCTGCTCCTAAGGGTGCTCTTCTAAACTCGTGATGCTTTGTACAGGCCTTGTGCATTGATTGGAGCAAATTACATTGAACTCCTGAGCTCTTAAATTATTTTTGGGTCTGGAGTTGATTTGGAGAGTGAAAAATGGATGTCACAAGTGTCTTGAAGACACTGCTCGAGGTAATGATGCTCGTTCCAGGCTGTGCAGGCACTGTGGTGAGCTGCACCTCCCTGCTAACAGGGCTGTTGCACAAGAAATGGACAGCTGTCCTGGGGTATTCCTGGCTTTGTGCTGCTCTCCAGCCTTTTGTTCACATTTTTAAAAAATGGATGGTCAGAATTCTCAGAGCAGTTTGATTTAAAGAAGAAATGTTGAGCTGAAGGAATTAAAAAAAAAAACCCCAATCCAAACACAACAGAGGATTGCCTAATTTGAGGCTGGTGTCTGTACCATGTCACACTCTCTTACTCCTGTCAGTCAGGGATGTTTTTAAATGTGTATGAATTTTCTGAGACAGACCTTGCAATCTAAGGCTGAGGTATCTTCCTACGTGCTCCAGGCTGTTTCAGGAGTCTGCTTGAGGTGCTGTTCCCTCTTTTCCATTTCACAGCCACTCTGCAGCATCCCTTCTGATCAGGCAAGGAATTGAGGCTTTGGATTCATCCTCCAAGGAGACTCCTGGAGTTGCCTGGGAAAATTCTGCTGTGTCTGAGCAGCTGGTGAGGGCAGGCAGAGCTGCCAGACGAGGAGGGATGTGACTGTCTGAAGCAGTGGGAAGGAGGATGCACACGCTGACCAGTGAGGCTTTGGGGAGCTGCATCCTCCATTCCTGGCTTTGATTTGGTGTGAAAGGTTTGGCTCCAGGCTGCTGCCCTCCCCAGCCCAGCAGTGTGGCACGAGCAGTTGCTTGCGTGAGACCTTTCTTGATTTCTGTCCTGACCTGGTGTGTCATGTTCTGGAGACAGTGGTTTTATAAAGATGCTCTTGAGTGGTGAGTGAAGTGCTCTGATATATATTCCCCCAAGCCCCATGGAGTATTATTTTTCTGTGCTTCTTAGGTAAAAAAGAAGAATCTGGCAGCTGTGTGGGAGGCTGTTGCTTTGACTGGTGTACACAAGCATTAAATGATAAATGATAAATCTGGGGGTTTTACCTGGGATTTTTGTCTCTTTTTTTTTTTTAACTCTTTGAGCTCTTCTGGACTTCTTTGCATGCAGGTAGAAAAATAAAGCCTAAGACATGGTCAATGCCTTTGTCCCAGGAGAAATGCTGAGTCTCAGGGGAGTGTTGGCTTAGGGCTGCAGCATTCCCAGTTGTGGCTTGGGGCTACAGCATTCCCAAATGTGTCCTCTCGTGCATTTCCCACCACATGGGGCCCAGAGCAGTTCTCTGAAACAGTAGTAATGTAAATTGAATGAGCAGTCCAGTTAAATAAGTAATGAAGTTAGCAGGGTGCCTAATTAAATTAAATTCAAAATTATGTATGGATGATGCCTTTCTAATAATTGCTGTAGGTTTGTCATTGAGGAACTCCACACTGCCCTCTTGGCTGAGGCTTCCCCTTTCCCAGGTGAATGTTGGTACCACAGAGGGATGTGTTTTACACTTCAGTTTGCTTTGATGCTCTGTGACCATTGGAGTGTTGCTGTTTTCTGTTTTGCTGAGGTGTGGGAGGACTTTGGGTGATAACAGTCTCTGCTGCTTATATGATGGTTTTTTGCATTCCTACAGAGAGTTTCTGATTTGCTCCCAGGCCAGCCTTAGTGTTATTTCCTTGGTCCCTGTGTCCCACTGATCTTGTTGGGACTGTCCCCTGTCCTTCCCATCCCTGTGGTGCCTGGCAAGTTGTTTCCATGAAACAGGATGGCACATCTGGTAACTCTGGGCACAATGATTTAGCCTATTTCTTTATTTGAAAATAATCTCCTTATTTCCATCCTTCTGGGCTTCTTTCAAACAGCAGCACTTTGAAGATGTGTGTCAGTTTGGGGATAAACATTAAGCTGAGGCAGAAGAACAATTTTGAAGTGAGGGAAAGCTGCTGAAATTAAAGGCACTTGAGAAGATGTGGCCATCACAGGCACCACAGGGAATTCTCCTTTCTCCAGACAGCACGTTGAGGGCAGTCTCTCCCTGTCCTGGGCACGGTCAGACAGTGCATTTTGTTGGGTTGTCAAGGCAGAGCTGGCTCTGCTGGCAATTACTGACCTTTGAGGTAATGTGTCCTTAATAGAAGGATGTGAGTACATCAGAGGAAGAATTGTCATTGTCATTATCATCTTTTCACATCCTTTTGAGAAGGGCAGGTCTATTAAAGGGCCTCTGCTCCAGCAGAACTGGTCCTGCCTCTCCAGGAGATGACTCCTGACTTTCCTGAAGATGAGAGGAGATGTGGGGAGGAGAAAGCCCAAATGACCCGAGCCCTGTTGCTGCATTTTGAATTCCTCCCGTGCCCCACAGTTCATTTTGCACCAGGGTTTGTGTGCTTAGTCCCAGATGGTGTCTTCAGTGTGGTAGCCAAGCTGGCCTGATGCAGGGGGCTGTGCTTCTGGGCACCCACAGCTGGCAGTGTGTTCTGGGCAGGGAGACTGTTCTGCATGAAGCAATAAATGCTCTGCAGAGAGGAGCCTGGGACAGCAGCTAGAGGGGATGAATGGCAGAAGGTTTCTGTCACGTTCAGGGCAGTCTGATCCTTCCTTGTTGATGGTTTCCTTGAGAAAACCTCCAGGTGATGAACAGGAGGATCGTGCAACCGCTTTTTCTCCAGGAATGGCAAGTGCTTCCCCTGTGCTGCTTCAGCAGAGGATCTGGAGGTCTTTTACAAATCTTTAATTAGTCCTTGATTGGCCTTGGCACCTCCATGCCCAGCACCTTTGTGACAGAGCAGCAAGACTGGAGACCCTTGTAACCCCCCCATCTCCCACGTGGGAGTGTGGAAGTAGAAGGATCTTGGCTGGAGTCCTTATGAAGCCAGAGCAGTTTAGTAAACCACAGGGTGTAGTGACGGATCTAACGAAGTGATTTGCATGGGTGCAGTGACCTGAGCAGGGCTCTGCACATTTCATGCACAGTTGCCTTAAAGGGATGCTGATCATTTTCAGCATGACCTGCTAATTATCAGAGTAGATGAAAGCCTTTTTTTTTTTCCTCTTTAAATCCTCCTCCCCCTACATGCTCTCTTCTTCTCCCTGCTCCTTCCCCACGCCCTTATCTAAGCTAATCAACATGACACAAACAGCCAAAAAAGCAGCATTCTTACAGCAGCTATTAACTAGAAAGGAGACAGCGGGCGTCTGGAGCCCCTCGGGAGGGACTTGCCTGGTATAACCCATTGCTTTTAACAGCCAGAGTGAGAGCTGCAGAGTCAGAACAGAAAACCTTTAAGCTTCTTTCTTTTGAGGTCCTATTACGCAGTGACCTGGATGCTATGATGTAGATTCTTTACGAAGATCCAAATATGGAATTTTAGTGGTGATGAGAGGCTTCCCAGATACTTGATACATCCATGATTAAATATAAATTAATATCAATAGCTATATATATTTTTGGGTGAGTTTTCCAAAGTTTGAGACATCTGACTGTGTCTTTCAAGGAGAGTCTTTCTATCCCAAATGTCTGTTTGTTGTTGATAAAGCATCCCTCACCAGCAGAACAGACAGCTAGGGGAGGGTTATGTTAATCTCGTGAAGTAGTTTCTCTGATTGCATCAAGTTTGGACACAAGTTTGTTTTCTCCCATATTTCAAGCATTTGTTTTATCTAGAGCTGTGAGAGGGATTTTTCCATTGTCCTCTGCCCTGTGCTAGATGAATACTTAAAAGTTGTGCTTGTGGTGATAACGGAGTGGGCTGAGACAGAGGACAGACATGTGTCAGGAATTTCAGCTGCGGTGGTACGCTGGAGGGAGGCTGAGCTAATGGACACAGTGTTTAAATAGTGTGTCCTGAATTGCTTTAATTTGGTTCTTATTTTGCAAGCCGTTGGCTGGGTTTTCTGTCCTTTCAGAAATCAGCAGCTTCTTATGAAATATGGAGCTGTTTAAAAACAGACAGCAGCTGCTCCATGGTTGCGTCAGCGCGGACTCGGCAGAAGGAAGGGGAATGGTAGACGGTTGTTTAGCTGTGATATTCTTCCCTTCATTGCTGTTGTCATATTGTGTTAACAGAAGGTCTGATCAAATATACACCAGGAAAGTAAGACTTAATGTTTCTTTGTTCTCCTGGAATGGTGTTGGGAGGGGAGTGGGGGAATGTTTGAATGAGACTTTTATTTATGTGGTTCAGATAGCTCAGCATTGCCTGTGTCGGTAGATATGTTGTTCTGCTCTTATTTCTTAGGCTGCTTGCTGTATTTTTAGCTGGGAAAAGTCTTTACTTTGTTTGTACAAAACCTCTGCTATGTGGTACGGAAACTTTAGGGGGGTAGTGGTGTAGTATTTAACAGGGAGAGTATGATCTATTCACACTGACTTCCTAACTTGTTTTAAACTCTTCTCTAAACAAAAAAAAAAATCTCAGCCAGATTCTTTAAAAATTAAAATGAAAAATGAGGAACATTGTTGCACAAGAACTGGAAAGAACCCAAATAGTTTGCTTACTGTTAAAATTGCAACATGACTGGAAACATTTGGTAAAGAAAAATTAATTGCGTGGTGTATTTGTGGTTTCCTGTTGAATCTCAATTTCTAGAGGAGGTTGAAAATCCCATGGATGTTTCCTCAGATTACTAGATAGCATTATACCTTGTGTGCATGATGAAAGACCTTCAGTAAAGCGTGCCAGATATCCATGGCTTGCTATAAAAAGTCTCTCCCATCTGGAACATGACTGTTTTCTCCTTTTTAGTAAGATGAGTTGAGCAGAGATAAACATGCAGTGAAATTTAGCCTGGTCCAATCTTACTCCACTACCAGTATGGATTTCCTTGCAGTCTGGGAGTCACCTGGAGAAGGATGCTCAGACAGACCTTTTAATGAGCTTTGAAGCCACGGGCAGGGATGGCTGGTAAGGGAGGAGGGGAGGGCCAAGCAGTTGTCTTTCAGCAGAGGATGGGCTTGAATGTGGTTGAAGATCTCCTCTATGTCATCTCACATCACTCCTGGGTGATGATCCTGTGCATGTTGAGGTACAAAGGCAGAGCTTGGGGGAATCAGGTGGGAGAGCTACCAGAACTGTTTGGAGTCCCCCTTCAGCTGCCCTTTGAGAGGCCCCACCACAGCCCGTCACAAAGCCACTGCCATGCAGAGCTGGAGCTCCTTTTGAGGAGTTGTGAACATGGCTACACGTAGGAGGGGCTGGATGGACAGCTAGGGTGGTAAATGCTGGGGCAGATTGCTGAAGAACATGATGGTTTCCTCTGTCTGGAGGCTTGGGGAGTGTCTGAGAGCTGCTGGGTGAAACCCTGGGCTGGAGACATCTGGCCAGGGATCAGATCAGAGCATCACGCTGGCCCACAGCCTCTGCTCTGCCTCTTTGTTTGATCACACAGAAGATGTTTGTGTATGCAGAAGTATAACTCATGATGACACAGGGCTTAAGGTTGTGAAATCTTTGAGGCTCATCTGGGTATTCCTGTGGGAAGGGAAGAGTTATCCCTCAGATAATTTCCATAGGGAAATAGTTAATCTCATAAACACCAGAGGTTGTTTTCTAAAGCAAAGGCAGGGCTGTGGGGGAGCGTGGTTAACCATGTAGAGTGAAGACAGGCTAAAACTCATAAAGGAAAAATATATGTAGGAGTTTATAGATGTATATGAGTGTATTAGAACTTCAATTTGAGATCACTGACTGAGATTAAAATGAGCTGCTGTGGAGCTACACCACTTACAGAGAGATGAGAGCAACTTTTTGAGATGGATGGTGGCCCCACAACTTGATAACTGAGAACATGCACAGTTGTTTAAAGTCTGCTTCTTTAAAGTGTTGGGTTTTTCAGTGTAGTTTGTATTAATGAAAAACTTACTTCAGGATTAATGCTCATCCAACTTCCTGAAAACTCCCACCCAGTTTTGAATGTGTGTGTTCACTCCTGGGCTGTTGGGAGTTAAATTTCCCTCTTGACTCAATTGTGGAAACAGTCTTCATTTATCGCTTCCCAGTTTAGCTCCCGTATTAAAATTATAACAAGGCTGGGGTTTATTTTTGTCTTGTGTACATTTATCTCCTGTGTATCCTTGTGTCTATTATTAGAGCCCTGCTCCATTGCTAAATGGATTGGCCGAGTTCTTGGGGACAAAATATTGAAGCATATGACTTAGTCTGCAATACCCCCCAGCCACTCAGCTCTGCAGTATTCATAGTGCCCGGGTTTGCCCAGTGCTTGTCACAGCTTATTTAAAATGCTGAGGATGCAGTGGGCAGAGCCAGCAGATAGGAGATCTTAAATGGCATATCAGTTTGTAAGTGAAAGGAGGGAGGAGGTGGACCTGGAGGGGAAGCTCCAGCTGAGAATAAAAAGGATAACAGTGGTGTGTGTTTGGGAAGAAGCTGAGCTGTATGGCCTGGGTACAGCCCCCTTGTTTAGGTTTTTTTTATTTGGACCTTTTTTTTTTTCCTTGGCAGGATATTTCTGTTTCAGACTGAAAATCAGGAAATGTCGAATCCTCTGGAAGAGGGCTGGTGTGGTGGTTGGATGGCTATAACCTTACCCTTTCCTGAGTTAAAAAACAAGCTTTACATGGGTTCCAGCCGTGTTTCAAAGCCCCAGTGACTTCTGCCAGTTGATGGTTGAACACTTGTGCACCAGTTTCTACCTGATTTCTTGGCTTGCACAAGAGTGATTTGAGTTTCTGATGATCTTTCCTCCTGGTTCCACATCCAGTCTGAGCTAGCTGGTTTTGTTGGTCTTTAAAGGATTTGCTCTGTTTTATAGCTTAGCTGTTGAATATCTTCACCATGTTCTTGCTTTGCTTTCAGGATCTGTTTGTCCATGTGGCCTCTGACGTGTCTGCAGCTCTCTCCCAAGTGTTAGGAAGATCCTCAGGGCTCTTCACACTGTATTGTTTTACCTTTCAGAGGTCTAGTTTTTGATGCCTGTAAATTATTTTTTTTAATTGCCTAGGCAGCACCTTTGGCAAGGACACGGTCCAGAACTCACAGAAACAGAGAGGACTCTTGCTGGAGTAAAGCATGGCATGGGATCAGATTCTTGGTTTGGTTTTTATTCCCTTCCACTTTGTTTCACTAAAAGGTGTGATGAGCTGCTTCCCTACTCTGATTTGTTGGATATATTTTTTCCTTTCTCTGGTGTCTATGGGATATACTCTGCTACTGGACTTCCTGATCCAGTTGGAAAGGCATTGCCTGGTAATGCCAGCTTTTGCACAGATCATTGAATGAGTCGTCTTTTTCCACCTCCTCCCTTCTTTGTGTTCCTCATCCAACATCCTTTGGTTCCTACATACGTGCCACATGCTTCCTTTGTTTTGCCTGTGTTAACAGAATTTTCTGACGTGGGAGCCTGTTCCAAAGGATGTGGCTTGGCCCTTGCAAAACTTTCTCTGTTGCAGCTCCTCTGGTTAGAGGCAGGTGTGCCCAGTGTGCAGTTGTACCTGGGATGGGTGTGTTTTTTGGAGGCTTGTGGAGCAGGGGGGTGGTTTAGCCCTGGCCATGCAGCTGTGGGTGTAGGAGACTTGGAGCTGCAGGGTAGGATCAGCACACAGGACTGAATTGCATGAAGGATTTTTTTACTGTGGCCACAGAATTGCTTGGCAGGTGGAGGAGAGTTAATCAAACAAACCTGCTTCCACCAATTGTCCAGCTTTTGTATTTCTTTGTGGCTTTGTTTTTTTTTTTAAATTTCATGGGCTTTAAAGCATGCGTGATTGAACAGTTTAATTAACTGTGGGAACTGCTGGAGAGAACTTACTGGGATTTTCTGCAAACCTTGCTGCCCTTTTTATGTTATTGGCACGGCAGAGTTGCTGTGAGCAAGCAGGCCCGAGAATGTGGCCAGGTAAGATGTTATCACCTGAAGAGAGATCAAAGTGCCTGTGCAGTTGACTCTGTTTGACTGTTTGCTGGTGGGAACCAGTCCCTGATCTGGTACCCCTACCTGAGCAGGCTGCTCGTGGAGCCAAGGTGCACCTTGAGCACATTGCTAATCTTTGGGTTATCTCTTCTTCCACCTGACACCTCAGATTATTTCAGAGGCTGTGAAACTGGTTACAGGAGGAGTATCAGCAGTGTTGTTAAAGTTAGAGGAGCTTTATGGAAACCTGGAGGTTTGTCATGGCCTGCCAGCATGTTTTCAGAGGTTGCTACCGGGTGACATTTCAGCTTGTAGTCCTGCTCTCCCTGCAGTGAATGGGTGAATAGAGGCTCCCCATGACTTTGCAGAGGCTGGCATTCAGTCCAGGTTCTTCTCCTGGTCCAAGGAGTCCCAAAGTCATCATGTCTGGATCCCTTGACATGGCTGAACATGTGCTTTCCAGGCCATGGGAACCACCTGAGGGCTGGTACAGGAGCTGTAAGTGGCTACAAGTGGCTCCTTCTCCAGGGAGAGCAGGAAAAGTGAAGACCCACCTTGGAATAATGGAGGTTAAAACAACAAGGTTCTGGCTTGTGTTTCCAGCCTTATTAGCAGTGATCAAAATTGATTTTCTAACGTATTTTCCTTGCGCTCCCAGCGATTTTTCTGTGGTCAAATCTGCCTTCTTTTTTTGTCCCTGTGCATGAATGGATTGTATTTGGAGCTGGCTTCCAAGCTACAGAGTCTGCTTCATCCTGACACCCAGCACTGAACGTGCCCTGGCTGTGCAGTCTGTCCAGAGGCTGTACACGATCGAGCACACACTTAATCACTCTGGAATTGTTAAAGGTCAAGGATATTATTGCAGAAGGTTCATTTTAAAAAAACCAACAAACAGCATTCTGTAAGAGTTGCTGGTGGTTATTTCCTTCAAATCCTTAGATTTGGGGTTTGAGGGGTAAAATTAATAAATTATGTCTTAAAGCTGAATAAAGAAGTCGGTATTGAATGTTCTAATATCTTACAGATGCTGTGGGGTTGTGGAGTTTTATTTTAAATTTAACAATGGGAGTTGGAGTGGCTCCAGCACCATAAAAAATAGTCTGTTTAATTAAGGGTTTAAGCTGGAAGAGTGTGTGTAGTGTGATGCCATTTTAAAGTTTCAGCAGTGTTTTGTACTTGTTGTTCCTCATCTTGCCTCATCCATCCATGGGATTGGGATCATGGTGGGGCTGAGTGTTCCTTACCCAGAGAGCAGATGTTTGTCTATGTAAGAGTAGTAAGGTTTCTCCAGATGTTTTAACCCTGACTTTACTATTTTCTCTTTCTTGTGACTCCTGATGCCCACTTTAAGGTGGTGTCTTTGCAGGCACTGTGCACACGGTGTGTTACGCACAGGAGGAAATACCAGCTTTGGTTTTCCCTAATGGTTTGGGGTTTTTCTTCAGGCTGGGGAGAGGCTGTTTTGTAGTTATGTTCTTAGATGTCATCTTGGTAATAGCAAATTGGGATGGAGGTTTTGAGGGAAGGGGCAGGAGATTGGGATGAAATGCAGCCTGCTCAGGAGGTATCCTGAGACACTCTGAGGTTTCCCTGGAATAGAGGAGCAGGAGAGAGAGCTGTGTCTGTGGCATTCAGCAGAGCAGGGCTAAGTCCCATCCCCATGGAAATTCTTAGGGTCCTCTGTGGCTTGTCCACCTGTAACTTACTGGGGTGAAACCCAGAAAATTTGCCATTAAAAAGAGACTAAATTATTATTCTCGCCTAAAAAACACAAGTGTCCCAGTCATGTGACCCTGAGTCCTCATTAGAAAAAACAACATCAAGAAATTTAAGGTTGGCACCTCTTAACTTCAGCCCATTCTAAGCTCATGGGATTCAGGTAGATGCTCCGTGACAGGTCTAGTTTTCTCCCCCCTCACGTGTGGCTCTGCTTGGCTCTGTGGTAGCACAACGGGTATTTAATTATCAGCAGCAACAGCTGCTGCTCTTGGCCATCTTGCACACTTTGGTATAGGAACCAGCATCTGCCAGGGTGTGCTGCATCCTGGTTTGTGCTGAGATGGTTGCTTGACTCTTTTTTTTTTTTACTGTGGGAATTAGGCTCTTCTGTGGCATTAGAAATTGTAGCCTTGTATCAAAGGCTGAGCAGCTGTGAGCCTGACATGTACCAAGCAACCTTTATGGTTTGCATTTAGTCTCTCCTGGTATGTTTATTCCCATAAAATAATTAATTGAACTAGAGCTCCAAGCGGTGTTATCACCTCTACACATTAGAAAATCATAATCATGCTCTGCAACTTAATGAGATTTAGAAAGAAATGTTCTTTTTTTTGTTTGCCTTCTGGTTGTGAGTGTTAAAGACTCCCAGGGGTTGTGCATTCGAGCCATTCCTGGAGATCACGGGGGCAGTGGGCTGCTGTGTGCAGAGGGCTGGCCATGGAGAACCACCAGCCACCAGTGCAGAGCAGGAGCCTTTGGGTTTCCCAGCATTCTTGCCAGAAATGGAGCTGGGTTGTGAACGCTGGCAACACTGTTTTGAGAGCTGAGCATTGAGAATGGAGCTGTGTTTTTTGTGGTGGCCTTGGCTCTGTTGTTTTTCAGTCTTCTCTTTAATTTCTATTGTTTTCTTTGCTTATTTGCTAACTGGCAAAATTCAACAAATTGCAGAGGATCTCCCAGCCCTTGGGGTGAGTTTTCCTCAGGGCTGCAGTGAGCCAGCACACGGCAGTGGCACTCACTGAGCTCGTGCTCAGAGGTGTAAATGCAACTGGGACCTGCTGGCCTTCAGGTGATCAGGGTCTGTGCCAGAGTGTGGAGATGGTGGGGTCATCCTGGACAGTGTGTCTGTGTGTAGTCAGGGTAAATATTAACTTCACATCATCTTTGTTAGCTGCTCATTTCAGTAGGATTTGGTTGAAACCCTATCATAAGGCTCCTTAGTTTCATCAGTCTTCCTACACTGCTGACATTAATGATGGCTTGAGTGTCTTTTCCTCTCCTGTTTGAATTTTGCTGCTGTTTCTCAGTCTTGCCAGGATGTGTTACTGCTTTTAACTAGTTCAGCTTCAGAATAAGCCCCAGCTGTATGGGCAGGTTGCCCTACACTGCCACAGGGGCACAGGGCACCTTGAGTACAGCTCCAGGACATCCTGCAATGCTGTCCCAAAAGGACACATGAATTCTCCCAGCATTTGACGAGAGAGGATTTGTAAAGCATCTCACTTCCCTGAAGCTCTGCCTATCACACCCAGAGCCCCACCAGGCTGCTGTGGCAGAGGGCAGTGACAGAGCCACATGCACAAAGTGTTAGTTTGTGGTCTGTTTTCTCTCAGGCCAGGCCAGCTGGAGGAGAACCTCGCACGCAGCTCACTGGAGCCAACGAACAGAGCAAATATACCTGCTGAGTAACAGACTGAAATAAACCTGGAAAAACCCAGATGGGGTTGTGGCACTTAACTGCAGATGCTGTGTCTGTGACAAATCAACAAATCCAGTAGATGGGAAACTGTTCCTGTGTGCTGTCCCTGGGAAGAGGAGCGTCCCCTGCTCCACCGCCCGGTGACCCTGGGCCGTTCATCTGGGCAATGCCTGCTGGCGGTGCAGGAAGGAAATGGTTAAAGGAGGAGAGGTTGTCAGGTTGGGTTAGCCATCAGATAGCTAATATTTTAGAGGTTTTTCAGAGCTAAGCTATAAAAAGGCCGTAGCAGTATTTCAACTCGCCCATTGTCTGCTGGAAGCCAGCCAGCGTTGCCATGCCGACGAGGAATTATTACTTGCTGCCAGAGCTGGAGGAAAAGCTCATACTTTTGGCTTCAAAACAGGAGGGGTGGACTTATGTAATCCACTGTGTTTATAGGCTGAGACTGGCAGGAGCATTGAGAAATAATTACAGGCTTTCCATTTCATTTCCAGATTGGTTTTAAGGCTGTGTGGCCTCGCTTTATTTATTTATTTTGAAGTTAAGAGGGTGGCTGCTAAAGATGCAAGAGGTGATGTGGGGATGCTGCTAGGTAAGTACCCCCCACTTCCCTCCCCCGGCTGGCTGGGCGGCTTTTGTTTTGGTGGCGTTTTGTGTGGAGAACTAAACTAGGCCACAGCAGAAAGAAGTTGCTTTGGAAAACTGGGACTTGGCCCGACGACACAGAAACAGTGTTTAATGCTGGAGGCTGAGCACACACTCCTGCGGTTGCCCGGCTGCTTGCCGGTGGAGGTGAAGTGCGAGGTTTTGTGAGCCCCTGCTGCTTTCTAAGGTGATTTTTATCCCTCCAGCCTTCCTTGGCGGGGAGCGTGTTATTTTAGGGGGAGGGTAGCAACGAGGAAAATGGAGAGAAAAAGTTTGGATTTTTCTTTTCCACCCCCCCCCGGACGTCTTGGCCTTGCGCATTGCTCCGTCGGCTGGAAGAGGGGATCTGTCAGTAGGATCAAAGCAGTTTTGCTGATGTTTCATGCTTTTGAGAGGTGAATTGCAAAGTTTAGCCTGTAATTAATGTGGGTTTGTTTGTCCCGGGAGCCGTCAGCAGATGATGCTGTAATTTGGGTTTGCCTGAAAAGCAGCGCTCGGTGTGTTTTGACTTCGGTCAGGCCGGTGGGAGTTTGCAGCTGCTGTTCTGGTGCTGGCTGTTGCATACAGGGAATTACTGCTGGCGAACTCTCCTGCAGAACTTTGAGAATGGGTGGTTTTGCTGGTTCTGAGGGTCGTGGTCCTGTAACTTGGGGGAAGACCCTTCTGGGGTGGTGGGGATTACAGGAGAGATGATGGACTTTAGCTGGGCTGGAGGGGGATGCTGCGGGTGGGACGGGAGGGCTGTGCTGGGGCAGAGTCAGAGCTGGAGTGAGCTGTGCTGCTCCTGGTCCTACTCAGTTCTCCTTCAGTAAAGGAGAATCTTGCAACTGTGACTTTTAAAATCTCTCTAACATTAGGTATAAAGCTCCAAAGAGTGAACAAAACCCATTTTTGGAGGGGATGAAGAAGAATGCTTTGATATGCTGCAAACTTGCTGAGGAGGTTACAAAGGTGTATAGAAGCTGCAGTGTGCTGTGATTTTTTTTTTTAGGTTTTCTTTCACTGCACAGCATCTTACTAAGGAGTTACGTTCTCAGTCCATGCTAATCTGCCTTCTTGCCACTGTTGTATAGTGTGTACAGATGAAATATCCCTACAGCTGTGCCAGTCTGCTCTCAAGAGTGGACTCCAGTCGTATCCAGCACTTGTGACTCAGAGATCCTGCACTTTTTAGGGACAGCTGTAGTCCCATATGAACATATTTGGGCCCTGTCTTGAAACACGGGGGTGTCTCAGTGGAACTGATGTGCACAACAGCTTGTTGAATGCACACTGCAAAAATAAACTGCTTTTTCCAGTTTCCCACAGTTACAGGCAAAAACTTGGGAGAGTGGTGACATGCTTTCAGTGGGGAAATGTCCCTTGAAACAGCAGGTTTGCCTGGTGTTATCAGGGACACATGGGTGTGTTACACAAAATAATTCAATCATTTAATGATCCATAATACTGCTCTGACTCCTACCACAGATGCTGTTGGATTCAATGCAAGTTGGATTTGTTACTGCAGAGGTTTTTGGGTTGTTTTTTTTTTTTTCTTTTCTCTGGGATTCATGCCAAGATGAACTGTATGTTCTGTTCGTAAGAGCTATGAGTAATGTATGTGTGAATCTATAACATAAGTAATACGAGTATATAAAATGTGTGAGTGTGCAGGATCTGTGTATCCTGTGTCTGCAGAGCACCGCACACATGCTCCGTGTGCGTTCTGAAATGGGGTGTGATACATGTCTGGGCAAAATTAATGACATGCCTTGGAGTTACTGCTCGCTGCAGAGCCCTGTCTGATGGCCTCATCACAGAGAGCTGAGCTGAAATCCCAGTCACAGCTACGGTTTGGCTGCTTAATTGCCCTTTTGGAGGAGTTACAAATTAGAGCTGGAAGTCCCTCCCTGTGCCTTAACGGAAGCCAGCCCTAGCAGAGATAGGAGGGATGCTTGTACCATAGCCTGATGTATTCTGTGGGGCTGGTGGACCAGTGAGGTGTCTGGGGGTTTGTTCTTTGGAGCAGGGGGTACAGGGAGTGCTGGGGGTCCTGCTCTGCATCACCCCAAGTGGGTGTTGCTCTAGGAGCTGCTGTATGAGTGATGCACTCCAAGGCAGGCCTGCTGCTTTTAGTCGGATTTTTTTTTTTTCCAGATGAATAAAATGGGCTTTCACTCATAAATTATTTTTCTTATGTGAAAAATGAGAAGGTGGCAAGTCGCCAATTTCCCCGCCTCCCTCTTCCCAGCTCCGATGAGGTCATTGCCTCTTAAAGTTTATACCACGCACTGTGAGACATGGCTGGAGGAGCAAGGAGGCAACAAATGACTCTCTCGGAGCGGGTGGGAGTGATGGCCGCCCATCCCTGAAATGTTAGTCAGCCGTAAGTGATACCTGGGCAGACAGAGTGGGGAGGGGGCCTGCTACAGATCTCTGGGAAAACCTTTATAGGGTCAGATCCGTGTGGGAGGGGAGTGCCCTGGTCACTGCCCGCTCCCTGCTCTGCCCCAGATACAAGGCACAGCAGGATCTGGGGTGCTGTGGATGCAGCTCCACGGGGCGCTGGTGCTGTTTGGTGGGCTGCCAGGTGGAAGGAGGCTGGGCATGTGCTTTGCTGAAATGGGATCAGCAGCAGTCCTGGCATTCCTTGTCTGAGCTTGCTCTTGTGTCCATTTACTTTTCCTCGGGAATTTCCTCAGCTCTGTTTTTGCGATGGGGTTGCGAAAGTTCGTGACCCAGTGAAGGATCTCTCCAAGACCTTTGTGTCCCCGGCAGCGTGGCTGCCTGGAGAAGCTGTTTTTCTTTTCCTTTGAACTCCATGCTGAGCTGTGTGTGGATTCCTGAGCTATTGTTTTTTGTCTGTCCCCCCGCCTCCACCCTCCCCATCCCAGGGTGGAAGTGATATGGAAACAGGACTGCCCAGACCATGAGGAGGTCCCTGGGGCTTTCCTACACTCTGCAGCCCAGGAGAGTGGATTTGGAGAGCTGTACCCTCCTCCCCACAGCTTCCACTGGGGTACTTGGGGACAGTGGCCTGCATTGTCTGTGGTTTTCAGGCGCAGCATTGGCCTGAAACCACTATTTCATAGGTGCCATAATTGATTATTGAAGTATCAGAGCTTATTTACTGCCTGGTGCCTTTGCTGTGGCTCTGATTTTGGCTGGAGTTGGCTGTACATTCAGGAGTGGTCAGGGAGAGGACTCTTGATGTGTCTCTTACTGTTTCACAGCCCTGTTTGTTTGATGGGCGAAGAAGTACAGGTGGAAGTTAGTGAGGGAGGAGTCCTACATGTCACTGTGCTTTTAGGCACAAACTTAATAAAACCCAACCTATATTAAAATTGCTCTTGCATTGCAGCTTGTCTGTTCCCTGGAGATTATTGAAGCGTCCTGTTACTTCCAGCTGCTCTTGTGCTGCTGCACCCCAGTGATATCTTCTGTTCACCAATTCTTTGTCTTTTTGCTTCTCCTTAGCAGCCTCATGGATTTTTTTTTCCCTGTCGACACAATACAATCACTCCTTGTTAGCCTATCTTGCTCTTTCCTCTTTCAAGGAAGGGAAGGAGCAGGGGAACCAGATCTGATAATTCCAGTGAGTAGAACTGTTCCCCTGAGCCCTTTATAAAGAAATAAAAAGGCTCTCCTTCTCTCTGCTTCTCTTTGAGCACAAGCACTTTACCCTCTTGGATTCCCTGCAGGCTCCTCATACTGCTAAAATTGAAACATCAAGATGTCTGAGGCAGCAGGAATTACCATCAGTGTTTTGACACCTGGAGGTACAATTTCTATTAGCTTTTATATAAAAACAACACCAGTTTTGCCAACAGAGTTCTTGTTAAATAATGCATGAAGACCCCACTCCTGACAGTAGGTATTTTTCTTTCACTTTCCTGGACTCTTGGATAATGGCTTAATTTTTTGTGACCATTGGGGAAAACGATAGACGTTCTCACACATGGAAATATGTATGTGGACAAACACCTGCTTAACTCCCAGGCAGAAAGTCAATTACCCCATTTGCTAATTAATGTGGGGAGATAGGGGAAAGCAATTTGAGGTTGGTCCGTTGAGCAGGCTTGGATCATGGTGTTATTTTTTTGGAAGCAGCGGAACACAGTCCTCCTGAGAGCTTTGATGGCAAATCAGACTGTTTCTGTGTGATCTGAGAGGCCCTGGGAAGGTCTGCGTGCTCCCAGACAGGGATGAGCACAAGGGTCATCAGGAACAAAAAAGGGAAGCTTGTGGTTTTGCCTGGATGGTGCTTGGCACGGAGCATATGCTGCGTGCTCACTTTTGGGGGAAATGAAGTGAAACAGAAGGGCACAGCATGTGGATGTGACTGCTAATAGTGAGAATCAAAGTACAGTTTTGACACTTCTAACCTAATAAGTGGTGCTGCATGCGAGAGCCTGCTTATTTTCCTTTTTCACCATGAGATGCTTTGACAGAGGAGTAAAGTCCCAATTTGACATTTCTGTCATTTTAACTAAAGAGAGAGATTACAGTAAATTGGATTAAGTGAAAATCTTCTTCAGATGTTTGTGGTTTGGGCTGATTTATGGATAGATGTCATTTGAACGTCATTCTGCATTTTTTAAGCATCTGCTTGATGGTTGCTTTAATGCTGTTTCTGCAAATAGTCCACGCAGAGGAGGGAAGGCTGAGCAAGCAGCAGCACCCCGTGACAGAGCTAATGCTGGTGTGTGGCATGGGGACAGCAAAACACTGTCCTTCTCACGCTCCTGGCCTCACAGTGCCAGATTCCGTAATGGGTGCTTGCTTCTCTTTTGAGTTCCTGTTATTAAACTTCGTTATCTTCTGCTGAAAGTCATTTAAATAGGCTTTTAGAAGTATTTTTCCCACCCTGGAGAGAGATGGTTCAGTGCACACATTCCCCATCGTGCTCTTGGCAAATCTGGGGTTGCCTGTTGCCCCGCGACCGGCGGTGACGTTCTTCTGGTTAACGCTGATGCAGAGTCCTTCACTTCTCCATGCCTGTGACTTTTCCAGGAACCAAAATATTCTCCTAAGCATGTGCTGGCTCACTGACATGAGCAGCGGCATGTGAAAATACTTTGTCCGTGCATGGATGTTTCCAAAAGATAGTGTTGAAAGTTCTTCCATTAAACTTACAACCTGAGACTTCTGAAATTTATACATCCTTCGTGGCCTTGAGCTATTTAGAAGCTGCTGGTGCCATTTGGAAAGCTGCATAATCTCTTGTGGGTGATGATGTAATCAGCACTGTAATCAAATCTGCCAATGATGTCATTGCTGGAGTAGTCCAGTGTTCCCTGGTGCAGTGATTAGTGGGATGAGATTGAAGTGTCAGTGCAGTTGGTGATGGAAAGTGGGATGTTCCCACCCTGGGAGGTTCAGGGCAGTTGTTGGCCAGCACTGATCCTGGAGCTGCCTCTGCTCTGCACTGAGTGAAGGCAGCGTGTGACTGGGGCTGGGAGTGATACTGTAAAAATTGCCTTAATTCTCTCCAGGGATGTCTTAGATTGTGTCTGTATTTATTTTTACTGTCCTGGGGCAGGAAGGCACTGCCCAGGTGTAAGTTACAGAAAGGTGCCATCGGAAGCAGAATGTATCAAATCTCAGCTTCTTGAGGTGAGCTGGCTGGTGATGCTTCACATCTCCCCTCCCAGCTGAGCCCCACTGGTTTGATTTGCAGGGTCTCAGCACTGCTAGAGTTTTCTCATGCTGCTGTTAACACCAGGGCTGTGGTGTTTTATTTTCTGCCTCTGTGCTCACCTCAGTGCTTCGCAGCATCCTTGCAGGTAAAAGACAATATTTTGTTTTTTGCCATGCGAGCATTTTGTGCCTTGCTAGTGACTCGAAGGGCAATTCTTTAAACATTTTCTATGTTATTTTTCATGATACAATTGTTAGTAGAAGATCACACCACTGAGGGAATATACATTTGTAATCCTGCTTAATGGCTGATCTTATCCAGCTGAGTAACTCTCATTGCATAAGGGACAGTGACCTGAAATCTTTTTAAACCATTGGACAGGATGCCTTTCCCTTCTCTGCTTAGCACACATGAGTGTGATATAGACTTTAAATGGTTTAAAGTTTAACTGTTTTGCTTTGAAATTTGAATACCTGCTGATAACTAACCTTTGGGTTGGTGTGCCAGAGAGAACAGTGGTGCTGCAGGGTGTGAGTGACTTTAATGTATCAGTCTGTGTGTTAAACTGCATCTCTTGCTCTTTGGGATTGCCAAGCAGCATTTACAAAGGTTACCTGGCATGAATTGCAGGAGGATCAAACAGAAGAGCTTGATCACAATGTTTCTCAGGCAGGTTCATGAGAGGGGCTGGGGTGGGAGCTCTGAGGGATGGCTCTGGCACTGGCGAAGAGCTCTGCTCCATCCCCCTCCATCACACTGCACTGCTGCACACCCACAGGGAGGGCAGGTGTGTGGTTGGCAGTGCTCTGGAAGAGGTGCTCCTTCATCTACCAAAGGTGATAGATATCCTGGTGCTGGCAGTGGGGAAGGAAGAGGGTTTTTTCTCTCTGATGTGGGTGAATCAGTGCTGTCTGTGATGGATTCTCACTGCGACAGGCCCTAAATGGGAACTCCCAGGGGAAATTAGCCTGCAGCTTTTGCCTTTATTAAATATTCTCCAGTGCCATCCCAAAGGACCACTTTCTAGTGCTCTGCAATGTTTCATCTGTATTTTTAACAACACCTACACAGAATGTGGCAATATATGGACTATATTTATATTAAAGCTTATGCACAAATAGTTAAGAAATGATAGATGGTGTGTTCTGTTCTTCAGGTCTGTAACATGATGGGGTCCTGTACGTAGGTGTGAGAATCTCAGCTGGAGATATTGCAGATTATTACAAAGTCCAATAGCTTACTTAGAGTTAGGGCTTATAATGATTGATTTAGCCATTTATTCAAACACCTATTTAATGATTGATTAAGCCTTTATAAACTATTTGCAACTTTTAAAATGGGACCTGATCTATTGTAGCTCCATTAGCATCTAGCTAATAAAACAGGCTGTGGACCTGTAACACCGATTTAGTTGACAGAAATTATATTTCATGTGTTGAAGTATTAAGTGTGTTGTTACAGATAGTTCTTGGTGTGTTTAAGGCACAGAAGTACAATCTGCTCCCTTGCTTCTGCCTGGTGTGTGGACACTGTCCTTGGGAGCAGCTCTGGCAGAGCTCTGCATCCTGCTCTGTGTCCAGAAGTGTGCTGTATTCTGGGTTTTCCTAGAATCTAAGAATGGGTGGGGTTTGAAATGACCTTAAAGATATCTAGTTTCAGCCCCCTGCCCCCCATATCTTCCACTAGATCAGATTGTTCAACACCCCCATCCACCCTTTATTTAACCAAGTACTAGAACCTAGAGGTAAATTCTGTACACAAGATTATAGAAGATGGGCTTTTTAAACTCTGATTTCTTTGTCTGTGCGTAAAAGCATTTTTTTTTTCCATGAACTGCTCAACTTTCCATTTGCTTGAGCTGTACAGAGCTGGCAGCTGGGATGAGCTGTGTAATGGGATATCTGAATCGCAGCAGGAAAGCAGCTCCAGTGTAAGCAGACCTGATTTAAAGGCAAATTCAGTCAAACCAGTACAAACTCCTGCTCGGGGAAATTAAAACTGCTTAATATCCAGTTGGTGGCACTTCTGCTGAGGTCAGCAACTGCTGCTGAGGGATCCTCAAGTGGACAGTGAGTGGAACCTCTCAAGTGCAGGCTGAGCAAGGTACATCCCTGATGCTCTGCACTTCTCACGGGGCTGTAGGAAGTAGGTAAAATTTGGCAAGGGCTGACTTTTCCTCTGTCCCCACTCCTGCCTGGAGGTGACTTTCTGCTCACATGGTTCAATGGTCTTGGTGACTGGCGTAGGTTTGAATGGTAATGCTGTCCTTTTCCTTGGCAGTCTCAGCTTGTGGGACTTGGAAATATTGTGGCAAGGCTGATGATGTAAATGAGCACATGGGGACGTGGGAATGGTCCTGCCCTGTGGGTGGCTGATGTAAAAACAAAACTGGGAAGCCTTTTCCAGGCTTGGGCTGGGGAGCAGGGAGGTGGTTTTGCTGAAGGCTGCAATTAATATTTCTCTTTCCATGTTGTTAAACAGTTCAGCATTCATTTCTTTACCTCTAGCATCTGTCTGCAAGATTTGTGTGTTTGTTTCTGCAGATTTCCTCCTCCTCAGCAACCAGCTATGCCGTAGGAAACTGCGGGAGCAGGGCTTGGCTCCCGTGGCCTGAGCCCATTGTTCAGTTCCCAGCCAGCTGTTGTGCAGCTGTTTGCAGTGCAGAGACCACAGTGATTTGAACAGGGGGAGTTCCCCAGAGCTTACCCCTGTGCTGGGCAGGAGGTGACAGATGAGGGTGCCCTGCCTGTGGTCCCCTCCGAGGGGATGTGTGTGGGTGTTGTGTAGAGTGCCAGGTGCTTCTCTGGAACATTGTGATAGGAGGAAGAAAATCAAGGTTTATTTACCCTGTCTGACTGCTCAAATGTTTTCTTTCCTTGATTTTTCTCTCTCTGTAAAGTTTATCTCTTTAACCCAGGGATAAGAAATAAACTGTGGGGGACACTAATGAATTGCAAGAGGGGAAACAGCAAATTCCCCTTTGGGTAAGAGTTTACTGTTCAAGCCTTGACCTTGTTAAAACTTGTTAACTCAATAAAAGTTTCAGTATTTAAAGACAAGCGACTTCTTCCTGCCTTGAGGGGCATAATTAAGTCATTCCACACCCCTTAAACCAGAGCTGTGGGAGGAGGACTAAGGAGCTCCCTATCCTGCCTGCCTAAATCAGTCAACAACCTTCCACCTGGGCCATCTCTGTCCTGCCCCCCTGAGCTGTGTGGAGCTACTGCTGGGAGGCTCTGGAAGTGCTGGGAGAGGCTGGCAGTGATTGTGTGGGAAACCTGCTATTTCCCAACTGCTGGGAGGATGACATTGCTGCTTTTGAAGGGTAGGCAGTTCTTCCATTGGTTGAAATTGTGGTGAA
The DNA here is from genome assembly GCA_013399915.1 of Illadopsis cleaveri. Lineage (NCBI taxonomy): Eukaryota > Metazoa > Chordata > Aves > Passeriformes > Timaliidae > Illadopsis > Illadopsis cleaveri. The sequence continues at coordinate 110,284 of VXBB01010714.1, forward strand.
GTGTTTTGTATTAAAGCAGACTGAATTTCTCGGGTAGAGCATGCAACAGAGCTTCACGATGTGTGTGTGCACTGTGTTCATCCATAAAAATTCCTGTACAGCTGTTCCTGTACAACTTGAAAGCTGCAGAGTTATCCCAAATAGAGAAACTTGCTGTTTTTCCAGTTTGAAGTGGCGTGTCTGCGCCTAGCAGGCTGTAATCAGTACCCACTGGTGTGAACTCTTCTGGAATTGCAGCTCCAAAGATGGACAAAGAAGGACTTTCTCGTGCCAGAGAGCCCCAGGAGCACACACACACTGCCCAGCTGTGCAGTTACTCCCAGAGGAGTAACCCTGGTGTGACTGCTTTACACCTGGAGTGCTGTGAGCGCCTCTTGGCTATTTAAAAAGCATTTGGCTTCATTTTTTTTTCTTTTTTGGTTGGATTTGTGTTCCCTGGGTGGGCTCAGGGGCTTTGCAGGAGCAGTGGGAATGGCCGTGTGCTATGGTACAGAGCCCTCACAGGCACCACAGCTATTTTCAGTGAAATCCACCATCATTGGCTACTCCCAGTAAAGCAGCAGGGTTGTTAAAGGCAGTTGTCTCATGAGCAGCTCAACTGCCCAAGCAGAAGTCATGGAGATTTGGGGACAATAATCGTCTTAGCTATCCCTGTGTAAGCTGCCCTGTTTCAGCTTGATACCACGGGAAACTCATTGCCTCAGCAGAGACAGTTTTGGATGCTGTGTCTTTTCCAGCTGTGCGTGACGAGCGTTCATCTTAGTTTAAATCTGAGGCCTTCATCAAGGTTATTAGCTCAATGCATAAAAGTGCTGGGAAGCATCCTTAAGTACCTCCCAGATGGACTCTGGAAAGATTATTATGCCATAATTTGTTTCTATAGCTCCACAAAAGCAGTATTTGACCTTGAGACTATGGCTCTCCTATTTCCTCTGCTGGCATTCCCAGTGCTCTTGTCCAGACCAGCTTGGTCTGAGTTCAGTGACTCTGAGTTAGAGCTGCTGTTTGCCCAGGAGCTGTGCTGCCCACATGAGGAGGATTGCTTTGTGTCACACGTTTCCCTCGTGGTTTTGCTTCTGTTACACGACTGATAGCTTGGAGGGTGAGAAGCCCTTTGAAACTTTTGCCCTGGGACAGGTGGAAGGGAACAGGAGGTACCTGCTTGTGCCTGCACCGTGGCAGCAGCAAATTGGGCCAGTGACTCATTTTAGGAATAGCTTGACATTGGCAGCTCAGGGGCAGTTAAGTAGTTATTAATTATTATTACTAAATAGCTTTGAGTTCAGCAATTGCTAAACAGGATGGACTGATAGCCCAGGGACTGGGCATTTTGCCAGCAAACAAGGCAGAAGTCTCCCCTCCCTCCCATGTGACAGGGCAGGATGACCAGAGTCTTCTGACCCCAGCACTCATTGCTTCTCCCTGGAAGAGCAGACACTTCAAGATATCTCATCTGTGTAGCATGAATTACAGTCACCTTTCAAGGATTCCTGCCAGCTAATCCTCCCAGGCTCCCAGAAACCTGTAAATGACAGGCTGAAAACCACTGCCCTGAGAAAGGCAAATGACAAAGGGTCGGACCAGGCTGCAGTTGGAGAAGTGTCCTGATCACCAAGGCAGGACTCCTGGTCTGCTGGGGAGTGACTGACAGCTTTGGACAGCTTGTTGTCAGCAGGACTGAGCTTGGCAGGGAAGCACTGAAATCCTGTTTGCCCACTTGCACGAGTTCAGTTATTAAACACATCAGGAATCCCCATCTGTTTTGTAAGCCTGTCTCTAGAAACACAACCCAAAGCCTGACTCCTGCAAAGTGCTGTTTGCCTTGGAGTGAAGCTGGAGGGAGCTGGAGCTGTGCAAGCCTTTCCTTCTTTTCAGGGTAAGACTCCTCTGTGGGTTCAGAACAGGTTTGCTGCAGTCCAGGCCTCTTGCTGCAGTGGGCTGTGGTTTATGTACAGGGTGTTTTTGACAAGGGGATGGAGGAGGAGGAGGTGGAGGTGATGTTCTCCTGCTCCCCTTCCCTCACTGCAAATTGTCCTCATTGTATGCAAACATTGGAATTTTTTGGTGCCTCTAGAGAGACTTTGACTTTCTGTCTAGAAGCTATTAATTACCTAGACAAGAAAAGCAGAACATAGCCAATTAATGGCTGCTACCACTTGGACCTGTCTGCCCGACTGATGTGCTGTGAACTAATGAGCAGCTCCTTCTCTGGGCCACCAGTGAGCCAGAACTCCTCATCAGTGTTCCTGGGGAGAAATTAAAGCAGCAGCAATGTGCAGGAACAAATAGCTGGAATTCAGTTATTAACCTGGGCTGAAAATTGACTCTATCTGCTAGTAATTACCTGGAGGATGTTAGGAGGAAGGCCTAGGGGAGGGTTCAGAGCTGGAATTTGACAAGACTATCACAAGTGGCTGAGGTAGTGTTACCTCAGTTCCCATCTGGAGTCTGGGGTGCAGGGGTGTGCTGGGTATGTGGAAAAGCTGCAGTGAAAACCAGGAGTGAAATGGGTTAGTTTAAAACAGCTCTTCTCCCAAAAGACTCTGTCCTTTAGTGATATTTTATGGCACAGTTGCATTGCATCTCATATATTTTTGAGTACCTTGGTTTACAGGTCATTTAATTTATTTGCAGGCTGCGTTTCGGTTCCCTAGGGTAATTCTGTTCCTTTGCACGTGCCTTCCTAGGGAGGCATTAAATTGTGCAGTTTGTCATAATAGTTCAGCTTTTATGCTGGCAGTTGATGCTCTTCAAAGATCCTCGTGTGAAGTTTAGACTCCTGAATCATTAGAGGATCATGAAAGAAAAGGAATAATTTAGAAGGCAAAGATGTTTTGTCGCCTTTGAAAATTGGGAACGTGCGAAAGGAGAAAATGTTTAGCGGTACAATCTGCCTCAAAGAACTTACCTTAGGAACTCCAGAAAATGAATTTCCCTTCTTTATTCAGGATGTAAATAACCGAAAATGTCACTCCTGAGCTGAGTAATTTGTTCAACAAAAGGATCTGGAGGAGATGACTCCCCTCGCTTTCATGAACGTGCCCAAGACATCAGAGGACCTGTCTCTTTAGCAACATGAACTGAAGGGTTTGAAAATCAAATGAGCAGCGTGTTCTGTGCAAAATATATAAATGAATCTCGCAGGTGCCCCGTAATCTGCCTTGCATTTTAAAAGCCTTGTTTGTCTGGGCAGCCTGGGCTTTAGGTTAGCTCCTGGGAGCAGCGAGTGGACTCAGGGGTGATGTGTTGTTACAGCGACGGTTGTTAATGTGCTGTTTAATGCACTTGGGAGCGTGGCTGAAATTGCCATATGCTTACAGTATCATTGTCAGCAAGGAATTGTGTGGGGTTTTTTTGATTTAAACTTGCTGGTGTGTGTTTATTCAACTGAGATTAGAACTGTGTAACAGTTCCAGCGTTTAAGTCCATGTTTAATGTAAGAGCGGGGTAGCTGAAGTGGGAGAGATGGTGTGTAGTGTGAGCAGGGAAGAGAGAGAAATGGGCTCTGGAAGTGGGGAGAGAAGGAGCTGTGCCCTGAAACAGGCACACTGTCTGCACTTGCACCATGGTTAAAATTGCCTGGATCCTATCCCAGGTGGATGTGGCAGCACAGGGTGAATATTGCAGCATGCCAGGCTGCCAGACAGGGGGTTGGGCAGAAGAGGAGGAGGGTTCGGTTTGTTCCTTTGCACAGCCCATCTTGCCCCAGCAGATGCGTTTTTTAGTTTCAACTCTTGCATTTCTGTATCTGGAACTTTGGGGTGGGCTTCCATCACAAAATGGGGCATTTTCAGCAGTTTTTCTATCCCTGGAGTTCTACCAGTCAGTTCTGTTAGTCTGCTTTTGCTGTCCTGCACTAGTTTTCTTATCTGTCTCCTTTTTGGCATCTGATTGTCACTCCTTTCCTTTCCTTCTCCAGTCCCCTGCCCTGTTTCCCTTTGCAGTCCCAGTGGCCGGGTGGTTTCATGTTTGGTTTTTTTTTTAATTTCCTCTCCAGGCATTTCCATTTGTCTTTGCAGATCATCTTCAACAAAGGCCTTGCATGGTCTAATTTGTTTTCTATTTCCAGCCCAGACTTAAAATAACTCCTTTGTTCCATGAATGGCCTGTGCACAGATCCAAATCCCACCCCCCCCTCTTTTTTTTTTTNCTTTATAAAAGAAGATTTCCCGTCCCCCCCCCCTTTTTTTTTTCTTTTTTTTTTTCCTTTCCAGTGTGGGTTTCTGTTTCACTGTTCTCGTCACTATCTTTAATTACTCGAAGTGTCCCTTTTGGGCATTTAGGCTGCAGCTGGCAGCAGGGAGCTGTGGGTTGCGTGTGGCCGTGTGCGTGCTGGCTGTCCCCTCTTCCCTCGGAGCAGCCTGGGAATGGGTTTGCAGGGCTGTGGGTGCCTTGGCACGGGAGCAACGATGCTGTTGCATAACAGGAGCAGCTCTGCCATCACGTCCCTGCTGACAGGCTCGCTGCTCAAAGAGCCATGCGTTGTCTTGTGTGGTTTACCAGTCTCAACTGCAAAGTCTGGAGGTGCTTGTGTTGTTTAGATTGATTCGAAGGGGGGAATCCAACGATGGGAGTAGGGAGACTAAAGGAAAAGAAGCACATTAGGACTGGATTTGAAAAGTAAAGACTCAGACTGGCCATCCTGAGGCTGGAGCCATGGCCAGGCAGGTACTTGGTGTGTGTCTTGTGCATTTTAATAAGACAATGTCCCTGCAGCTGGGGAGTGACGGCCAAGTGCTCCTGCAAAGAGAAATGGGTCAGTCTTGTTCTTTTAAGTACATACATGTCCCTCTGGGAACCACCACAAGGTCACTTACAGCCCCTCTGCTGAGGGCTGAGATGTATTTAAAGCATGTGAAATCCCCTGCAAGTGCTCCCCTGACAAGGAAGAGTGCTGGGGCGGGTGCGCAGATGTCTCATCAGCTCTTGGGGAATCAGATCCTCCCCCTGTGGGTTGGGGTCTGAGCAAGGGCTGTCAGGGACAGGAATCACAGTGCACAGTCAGCATGTTCTTTCCAGAAGCATCAGGCTGGGAGCAGCTGGCCTGGCAAACCTGCTTTTCGAAATGCTACTGGGAATGGGGTTGGCAAAATCCAATGCTCTGACCTCTGCAGCTCTGTGCCGCTGCAGTGCCAAGGTCTGTACACAAATGCTGGCAAAGGTTATCTTGGGGCAGAGCTAAATGTGGGTCCCATGCCCAAAATAGCTTGGAAAGAGAGAAATACAAGTGGCAAATCCTGCTTTGTGCCTTTGGGCAGTGATAGGAGCAGGGCAGAGAAGTCATCTTTCGTCGGGGGCTGGAACCGGTTCTGTGTGGAGCCATGCCGTGGTTGGGAGAGCTGATGCAGCCTGATTGCAGCTATGAGACAGCAAACCAGGATGAGAGACTTCAGCTCCTGAGCTTCTGTCATCCCCTCCATGGCCTTAGGGACCGGTTGTACCTTCTTACAAAGGCAACACCCTGCTCTGAGCAACTCTGTCGTGGTGCTGCAAGGTCCTTTCTTCCCCCAGATCTGCTGCTGTAATTGCTTGTGCATCCACACTGTTGGTCAGGCAAGGAAAAAATCTAGTTCAGAAGTCATCTGGACAAAAGAGAAGAGGGAGGAGAGCTCTGCCAGCAGTGAATTGGACAAGAGCTGTTTTGGGTACTGATGTTGAAGGAGCTGCTGAGAAACTGCAGAGTCTGACCATTATGTGCAGGGTGCTGCCGGTCTGGCTTGACTTCTGTACTCCTCCAAAGCAATGAAAATGTTTTAGGATCACATGCAGGTACAAGCCTTGATCCCTGGAGCTGAAATAACCTCTCTTTCATGCCACAGAGCTCAGAATGTCCCTGATCTTTCCTGTTGACCCCGTGCTGCAATGTTAATGTAAAACTTCTGTGCTCTGCTGTGATTGAACTGTGGATTCCCGGGCTGCAGACATTGACATTGTCGTCTTTGTTGTTGTGAATAGAGCCCTAAATTTGTGGCAGACAGCCTGCTTCCCTCTTGAAAGGACTTCATAGATACAGTACATACAAATATTTGTGTATAATGTCAACTGTCTTCCAAGAAAATTTCATGCACATATTGATTAGACAAATCCATTAACGTTACGTTGTGGTGCATTTCTTAGGAACGTCTCTCTACCCATTTTCATCGCGTCTTAATTATTTCTGCTTCCACTAGTCCTTTAAAGCAGGAGTGAGTAAATCTCTTAGCTGCTTTTCAGGTCTGGTTTTGATCTAGAGCTGCACGTCAGTGGGGTGGAGGCCGACGAGCAATGCACTCCTCTGTGCCACACACAGCTGGGTGCTGGGGTTTTTTAGGCATCATGGTTGGTTGGACTCTTGGAGGTGGATGTTAACAGCTCAATATTAATTAAGCATCATTACAAAGGTCTCCTTAACTTCTATTTCAAAATACACAGGTTGACTGGAGGATATATACCTTTTGTTTCTTGTTTGAGGAGGAAAATTGTCGTGTATTTAGCATTTGATTAAAGATGGCTTTGTTGTTTTTTCCAAAAACTGCATCATTTAATGTAATTAAGTACAAGCTTTGTTGTCAATACTCTTCAGTTAAATGCACTGGTGAGTGCCAACAGCATTTCTCTTACTTGCCGTGTCTGCACGGTGTGGTGGTACTAGTTTTTGCCTTTTAATGAGGGGTTTTGCAGTCATTTTGTGGGCTGCCTCTTAACGTCTTCTGTAGACCATCCATGGTCCGTAGACCACAAGTTGAGTAACATTACTTTGGACTTGGGAAATAAAATATTCTGTTAATCTTATTTCAGCATGTCCTTGCTTTAAAAAAAAAAAAAAGAAAAAANGCAGCACAAAGCTTAAAAAAAAAAAAAAAAAAAAAGAAAAAAAAATGTATTTTGAACTTGAGCCATGTGTTTTCATTGGGATCTTTAAAACTCCTCTGAGAACAGATGAACCAGTATTTTCTGTGAGCTGGGAGTGTCTTGTTGTTCTCACCTTTCAGATAGATGAACTAAGGCACGGGGTGATTACAGCAACTGGCCCACATTTGTGTTGTGCTAGTGAAGGCAGGGACCTCGCCTGGGAATCCTGCTCTCCCTGAGGAGGCCAGAACAAATCAGGAAGGTTGTCTCTAACTTTGAAGAGCAACAAGTGTGTTGAATGATATTAATTACTTTTTTTTTTTTTGCAACTGGATTTAGTTGCAAACTCCTCCTTTTAGACCTGCAGGGTTTTAGTAGGGTCCTGCCTGTATCAGTGTAGGCTTTGCTGTGGTAGGGAGCTGCACTGAAGGTCCAGGATGGAGCTGTGCAGCCCTGTGCTGTGGGCTGGGAATCCAGAGGTCACTGCAGGGTGTTGTGGACTCCTCTGTGGCCCTCTTTTGGATGTGAACGTGCTTGTCCCAATGCTGTGCACCCCATTAGCACAGGGACACTGCTGGGAGCTGCCTGGTGCTGGGGCAGAGCTCCTTGGCATGTGGGCCAGCCTGCAGCAACTTGCTGTGGCTTGTAGTGTGCTTTTGTGGTGTGAATTGGGAGAACAGGTGATGGGGAAACGATTTTAGATGGTAAATGGCATGTGAAGAGGAGGAACAGCAGAGCAGGGTGGTGGCAGGGGGAGGATAGGGGAGTTTTGAAGGCTTCAGCAGTGGGGAAGAATCCTGTGAAAATAAACAGGTACAGGAGGTTCCATAGGCACTCACCTCCTCTGCAGGTTCATGCTGTAGCCTTCACTCTGGTTTTGGTGATAACCTCCAGCTTTCTCCTGTTCCTAATCAGAGCCCATAAATCTCCTGGTACCTAGTGCTGTAATGGCTAATGCAGGTCTATGGGTAAAACACTCTCAGATGGAGACTCTTAACTGGGGGGGAAATACCTTTCCTGTGAGACAATGTCTGTTCTTCATCAAAATCAGTTGAGAAAGTAAGAACTAAACAGTTTGATTCTAAAGATTTAAAGAGCCTGGCTGCACTCTCTCTCTTAACTTCCATCAATCTGTTCCTATTGTTCATGTTCCTCTCTTAAAAATAATTAATAAAGAGTTTTGGAGGAAGAGGCACCCCAATGTGTTTTGCTGGGAATAGGTGGCCTGGTGGTGTCCCAGCTGCACCAGTGAAGGGCACCAGTGCATGCCCTGCAAGATGTGCTCCCACTTTACTCCCCAGTGGGAGCACCCATACCCTTCTTGCCTGCTGGTCATGGACACTCCTCCCCAGAGCAGTGCTGAGCTGGGCACATGGAGTGTAAAAATGGGACCTGAGGTGTGATTTGAGACATCTGTGGAGCTGCCCCAGTGCTTTGGTGACCTTGTTTGGTTCCAGCCCAGTCCTACTGTGGCAGAAACATGCAGGGCCTTGTGCTTGCACTGGGAGCTTGCTGGTGACCTGCTGTTTGCAGATGGGAAAATGCAGGGACAGTGCTTCTCACCTGCTTGCAGGAACCATGTGATTTTTACTTTTGTCTTCCCAGGGCTTCTAACAAGAAACCTCAATAGAGGCAGAGGTGGTTTGCTGCCCTTGTTAAGGAAAAAATCCGTTTGTACTCCTGCTAGTTTGTGATTAATGCAGGACATGGCTCACAGACACTGTGCCTTGGTGCAGGATGGTTTTGTTGGCCCCTGTATTTTCATCCTGTGTCTGTATTTTTCTAGTAGAGTTAACCCTTTTTTCAGTTGTGCAGACCAAGGCAAAAAAGCTTTTAAATTGTTTTTGAGCTCGATACCATGTGGCTTTGCACCTGGTGCTGTGTTTTAAGCTGAACTGCTGATCTGAAGAGTTAAAAAAAAAAAAAAAATCCCACTTCTTTTACTGTAGACAGCTGCCTCAGCATGGTCAGGTCTACCTGCTGTGCTTCCAGGAAGCCTTGGCTTGCTGAAAGCCACCAGGGGCTCTGGGTTGGAGAGTGTGTGTGTGTATGTGTGTGTGTGTGTATATATTTACACGTGCTAATTAACTTGTAGGTGGCTGTAAGCCAAAATGTCCAAGTTTGAATCTGTTATTGGGAAAGTACCTTAAATTACTGCAGATCCCTCTGAGCTTTTGGAGCCCTCCAAAGCCCCATGCACGTGTCCTTGGCAGCTGCAGGGAGGGTTTGCCCCTAGAGCAGCACTTGGGAGAGCTGGGAGGGTGCTGGTGTCTCCTGGGAAGGTGCTGCTGTGTCCCTGGAGGGTGAGCACAGCAGGTTTTGAACCACATGCTCCTGGCACAGCCCCCAGCTTAGGGTGAGAGTCGGTGATTAAAATCCCGTCCAGTCGGAAGCAGGAGGGGAAGCAGGACAGTCATACTGGAAGTATAAATACGCCTGTTCTGGGTGCCTCTGAATTCCCCCGCATGCACAGGGGCTTTCCTGCCCGGGCTGGATTGCACTGAGCACGCCAAGCTCTTGCATGGGGAGCCTGTCTGGTCTGGGATGAAGGTCTGGCTGCCCCCAGGCCACTGGTGCTTCCCTGGGGTGGCAGGTAAGGTGCCCTGGGGCTCAGCAGGGATATGTGGGTCCAGAACTGAGGGGAATCCCAGCTCTTGTGCAGGGAGCGAGCTGAAAGCAGGAGGAACCTGGTTGTCCCTTTGCACCCTGCCTTGAGAGCTAAACCTTGTCTTTTTCCATTTGTCACTTGGTAAAATACCTTTTTCAAAGAGACTCACCTGACCCTCATCAGGAGCGTGGTGATGTCTTCGTGTGTCTGTCATCCTTAGGCTTCATGGGGATTTGCTGAAAAGATGATTTCTGTAAGATTTGATCTCTGCATGAGAGGGCCTCTCTGGGCTGCCTTTCCCCTGGCTGTCTGTCGTGCCTGGCTGCCAGGGACCGTTGCCTTGGTTTGGTTTATTTCTGGCTGTGAGGCTGCATCAGTGCCAGCAAACCAGTGAGGCAGCCCTGTGCCTGCCTGCAGCAGATAGCGAGGGGTTTATCAGCACAGGCTCATCTGTGGTCTCACAGGAGGGAAAAGAAATACAAAAAGAAAAGCTTCCTCTTTCTTTATTCATTTTCCCCCCCTCTTTCCCACCCACTTTTTGGTTTTTGTACACGCCAACTGCTGTTTCAGTTGAAATTGCGTTGGCTGGGGCTGGCTGTGCTCCCCATGCACAGAGACCACAAGTGTGGGGAGAGGCTGCTGGGAGCATTGGAAGTTTCCTTTGCTGTTCCTGGTGTGCTGCTGGAAGAGTTTGATACTGCCAAAAGCCTTGCACACATCCATACATCACATATACCTGCACTGGGGAGGAGGTGTGTGAGCATGCACAGCACTGGGTGGGATGTGAAATGGGTCCCAGAGACCTGGGGCTGTCCCTGCTTGGGATTAGTCCTGATACCATCTCTGACCCAGGCAGGCAGAAGTGGCAATTTATGCCTTGTGTAACTGTTAATTTGAGAATAATAATTAGTGCACCTCACACTGACAGCGATTAAGAGGAGCATTTAGACCTTCGTTACTTTTTCATTGTAATCAAGACAAAAAACAGGAGGCTTAAAACCATCACCAAGCAAACAGTGTGAAGTATCTATAAGTAACTTGTAAATCTCCGCTTGGGCCCTAGAGGCACCTTCCCACTTCCTTGGTTTTCCTGATTTTGTTGCAGCTGCTAAAGTAGTTGAAACAGGTTGTACAGGAGTGAAGGCGTGGGTGACTGGGGTGTTTGTGAAAATACCCTCGGGGCTGTGGTGTGTTCTCTGGCACTTGGTCCCTATCAGAAGGGCTGCTCCAGGTGGCACTGGAGGTGTGTGACATGCTTTAGTCCTGGGTTTTACTGTAGCTTCGTGGATGGACGCAGATGCAGGCAAGGTCAGTGCCTGGTGTCCCTCCTGCCATTAGATCAGGGCTTACCTCAGAGGGCTGCAGAAGTGGCCACAGCTTGGAAAGAAGAGCACGAACATGTGAGAGTGTGGATGTGGAAGGGAAGGGCGGGGGAGGGACCTTGTGCCTTTTTGGACCTTATGTTGAAATGCCAAAACTCTAGGCTGTGTTTTTGGAAACCAGGTCACCCTGCAAAAAAATGCCCGTCTCCAAGAGACTTAGAGATCAACAGGACCCAAAGACGCAGCTGGCAGTTTGGCTTCCTGGTCCTGCTGATGGTGGGTGAAGGCTTTCCAGGGAAATTGGGTGGGATAAATTTGGGAAAATCTTACATTCAGACTGAGATAGGAGTAATCTACAGAAAAAAACAGCAGTGGGGTTTGCCAAATGGAAAACGGGGCTGCTGGGGAATTGCGAGGGCACTGAGGTTTTGTTGATGGCCCAAGGCCTGATGCTCGGTCGTCTCGTAGGACTGCGGTTTTTAATTTTAACCTGCTGCTTTCCTGCTTCCTTCCAGCTACTGCGCCACGTGGAGAGCACACACACACGATGAAGAGGAGCTCCTGGCTCTCCTAATCCTTTGCTGGTGATTTGGAAGCAGCCCCCGCCGTGCCTGCTCTTTGGCCATGTCTGGCTCCACGCAGCCCGTGACGCAGAGCTGGCGCGCAGCCGAGCCGCGCTACCCCCCGCACGCCATGTCCTACCCGGTGCAGATCGCCCGGCCACACGCGGTAAGGACAAAGGCTTTCCTTCCCTACCTGTGCTGCTGCGTGTCCCCGAGAGTGACCTGTGCCTCGGGGGCCTGGTGCACTCTGCTAAAAAAGGGCTGGTGGAAAAGGCGAGGAGGTGGGGAAATCTGAAATTTGGAAATCCAAGCACTGTTTATTGTCTGCATTGTGGGGGCAGCCTCAAATGTGTTCCAGGGACCAGAGGCCAAAATGGGGCCAAGGATTCAGGGTTATATGGCAGGTAAAGGGGGGGTTCTTGAGAGTCAGGCTCCAATAGGGATGGGAAAAAGTGGTGCAAAAGGGGTAAATTATAAACTGGGGGAAATAATGGGGTTACAGGGGTGGAACACTGCAGCAAAATTAACCCAGTGGGGTTCAAGGGGAAGAACAACGTTCTGGGAAGGGTACATGTGTGGTGAACGAGGCTGAACAGACATAAACTTAACAAACCAATAGAACAACAAAACCTAAGAAATATTAACATGTGGCTGCAAAGGCCCATGGGAGGAAAGTTGTTCTCACCCTAATCAAAAGGGTATCTCCACACACTGCCCACTGGCAGTGTGAGAGCCACGTGGGTGTCCCCAGTGCTGGGGCAGTGGTTCAGCTGTGCCGGTCACGGATGTGGCTGTTACAGAGAAATCAGACCATTTCCGTGCCTGTGGTACAGGATTTCACTGTTCCTCTCTCATGGGATCCTCTTTTGTTTCTCCATATGGTGCTTTCAGTTTTTCTCTCCCTTTCCAGCCTTTTCGTAAGCACTCGCTGTAGTGGTGCTCATGGGCTCTGGCTCATCATTTCTGGGCTCTGTGTCCTGTTTGTCCTCCTGGCAAAGAGCACCCTTGGTTGGGTGCAGCATCCAGCCTGGGGGCAAAGGGGAAGGTTTGACCATTCTTGTGGAGCAGGAGCAGGTGCCCTCCAGCCCTTTTTGGCATGGCCTTTCCTTGGCACTGGATTACAAGGGAAGGACCATCCTCTTCTACGTGTGGGCTCACTGCTTCCCAGGGAACCCAGTCCTGTGGGGCTGCTCACACCCACAGGAGAGTTCTCCTGGTTCCCAGGCAAACTGCTAAGAGTGAACCTGCCTCCTGGCCTCTGTTAGCAGACCTGCCTCTCTTTATGCAGCTCTCCTGGGGAGCAAAAAGATAACTGAGCTGCTGAGCTTTCCATTTTATCCTCCCCCCGCTTTTTCCCCACTCGTAGTCTTGACCTGTAATCTTTTCTCTTCTTGGATCAAGGCATAAGCTGGAGATGTTCTTTTTTTTATTTTTTGGCTCTGTCTTATTGAATGTACCAGAACTCACAGAGGTTAATTCACCTGGATCCAGCCTCTCCTTTCTGTGCTGTCTCACTCATGCCTGTGTTTGCTCATCCAAGCTGGATGAATGTTTTCAGTTTAAGCCCTTAACAGAAGAAACTGTTCTTAGTGGAACAGCTTTAGTCAGCTCAGGCTGCTTAAAGGAATCTTATTAGGTGCTGGAGCATGGCTCACACTTCCAAGGGTCTTTGGAGCTGCTTCTTGGTGGGTCACAGTGAGGTGGAAGGTGCCTGAAATGCAAGTCAGGGAGGAGACCTTGTCTGAGGGTTATGTTTGACAGTGACAGCTACTGAATGGTCAAATTCAATCTGTGCTGGTTTTAGTGTTTGACTTGAGAGCCTGGAGACCCATGAAATGCCAGTGAAGGGCTGAAATTCCCTCATTTGCCCTCTTTGCCTGGCTTCAGCAGAGTGGCACAGGGAGCAGAGCCGGAGATTGGAAAGGCTTTGAAATAGAAACGTTAAGGAGGGCGCGGGACGAGCTCTTGGCTGCGTTTGCTGGCTCATCTACATCGCTCGGGGCCTGCGTGCTGCTGCACAAAGAAGCTTTTCATCCTGGGTATGAGACACGCTGACCTGGTTCGATTTATGGGAGCTTTGCTTCCATCAGTGTGAGCGTGTTTGTTTGGGGGCTGGAACATAACCAAGAGCATTTGTCTCAAAAAGAAAATCCCAGTTCTCTTTTTATCAGAAACCTGAGCGGGAGGAGGATGCGACCAGGTGAGCACGATCTGCAGTTGTTGCAAGACTGTGGTTTAAAAGCAAACCAAAGGAACCTCAGTCTGCAGTGTGGAGACTGATTTTAAAAGAGTGGGAATGGCTCCTGTCCTTGGGGTGCTGAGCCCTTCTCTCCTGCAAAATCCCAAGTGCTTCCCCTTAGTGCTGCAACAGCAGGGCAGTTGTTTGCAGTGGGCTGGAGTTGGGGATTTCTACAGCCTGCAGTGAACACTGGTTTTGTTCTGTTGTATTAATGTTGGAAGAAGTTGCTGGCATTCACTTCTAGAAGCTATTTTTACAGGCGCATGTAATCACCCAAAGTAACGTGACACCTTTTGGGTGTCTGGATGCAGGAGAGGTCCGAGCTGAGAATTTTTTTTGGATGGAAAGCCAGAAGAATCTTCTGGGCAGAAGCGTGCCAGCCCCACACAAACCAACACACCTTGCCTGTGCTGGGAGGGTAGGCAGAGTGTTTCTGGAAGCGTGTCCCTGCATGATCTGCCCCGCCGCTCTCAGCTGTTCACAAACACGTGTCTCCTGCTCAGCGGCGCCATGAGCTGGAACCTGGCCATGGCTCTGGGGCTGGAGCTGATCTCTGGTGGGATTGCTTGGGAGAGGAGAACCCAGCTCCTTTGAAGTTGCTGCGCTGTTTAATATTAAAAGTCAGCGGTATTTGCTTGCATGTCTTGGCCAGGTCAGTTTTGTCATGGGGTGTGTTTGCACAGTGAGAGCTTGTTTGGAAGAAACCAAGGAGGCCAAAACCAACCCGACACTAACATGTCTTGCATCTAATTAAATTTTGGTTCTGGTTTGTTGCGTTCCAAGACATCCTTCCCTGAGAGCTGGGAATTCGTCAGCTCAGGGATCCTTATCCTGGTGGTGGAAACGCCCTGGGTCACCTCCTGGGCGCGTGTGCAGGGCTGAGCACAGCAGGGCTGCAAATGCTATTATAATATAAATAAATAATCACAGCTCAACTGTGACGGTCGCACCCAGGGAAATGCGGCGCGGTAGGAATGCTGAGCTCAGAAATGAGCCGTGACATTATTTTAGGCTTGGAGACACTTTATGAAAAGTGATTTAAAGGATTGCAGCTGTTTGATTTCACAGATGAGGCAAGTGAGAGGGGATGTTGTGAAGGAGGCAGGAGGCAGTGGGAGCAGGCTGAGGGATTTTTCTTCTCCCATCATAAAGCCCAAGGGAATATCCAACAAAATGGGGAAAAAAAGAGTGTATTTCAAGTAAACAAACAGAAATATGCTTTGTACATATGGGCACCTCCTCCCAGGAGCATGTTCCACAAGCTACTGCTGAGTTTGGAGCTGGCAGAGAAGATCCAGTACCGGTTGAGTGAGGCTGTTTGTTGTCTGGTTTCACTCTTGGTTGCCAGCTTTGGGCACGGCTGTGAACCCATGGATCTGACCCAGACTGAGCTCTCTGCAATGGCTGACGCAGCAAACGGGCTCTACCACAGGGTAAGCAACATACTCAGGTGTCTTCCTCCTCTTCCTTCTCCCTGGGAGATAACTGGTCCCAACAGCTCTTGGGAAGACTGGATGTAAAAATGGTGCTGAATTTCATAATGACCATGGATTTAATTCTGTCTTAGGAGATAATGACTTGCAAAAACCTTTGACAAGTCAACATGATTTTAACAGGAAGAAGGAAGCTTAGTGAAAAGGTTCTGGTTTGTTTGACTTTCTTGAAGTAAAACTAAAATCAGTAAAACAATAATCAGCAGTTTCTTCTTAAGGGCACGGAGTGGTTCTTGGCCAAAGTACAGGGAAAACATTTCTGTTTTCCATATTCATTAGCCGTAATGTTGGGGTGCGCAGTTGACTTCTGTCATGTTCAGCTTGGAAACAGAGGAATTGTTTGAATGCTCCGTGACCTTTAGCTAAAGGTGAAAAAACACATTACTTACGCTCTTAACCTTCTAATGTGTCCAAAGTTCATGCTCTCTCAAAGGAAACTTTTGCATGAAGGATATTCATTTTCAGGCAACCTGCAGATATTTTCTGTAAACAGATCAATTTTCCTACGTAGTGCATGTCCCCCTTTCTTTTTAAAACCTCTTCATGATCAATATTCTCTGGGAACAGAAGGGTTCCCCTCTTTTCCTCCTGTGTGAATTCAGTTTCTGGCTGTGACTCCTTACCAGGCTTCCTGCTCCTATTAGTGCCCTGACATTTCAGAGCAGGAATGGTGTGGCTTTGGATGTAGGCTGGGCTTTCCAGGAGGGTGCTGTCAGGTGCTGGAAATACTGGGGGTTGGGGCACACAAGGTGTCCTCAAGCAGCAGCCTCTGTGACAAAACAGCTTCTGCTTTTGGGGTGCTTTTATGTACTAGAGATGCTAAACAGGATTAGGGATTGGGAGGATTAGGGTGTGTACACACTCATATGAAATTGGTGCTCCATCACAACTTGAATTCCCCTTTGTGAGCGCTTTCCCCTCCATACTAAACAAGAGGCTCATTTCACCTCCTTCCTGCTGTTTGCTCCCATTACCTGTACACAGCTTCATCTGGGATCGAAAGGTGAGCTTAACCCCCCCTCAACTCCTCTTCTCCAGCTTTGAGACCATTGTGCTTTTCCCATGCCACCTCTCCTGCCTGGGAGCAGCTCAGTAGCTCCTTCATTAAGCTCCCCATTGGCAAAACAGCCCTTGTGCAGGAGTGTCCCGGCCCCATCGCTCGTTTGCTTTGGCCCATGATAAATAACTTCCTTGTCTGTGTGAACCAGAGACAAGAGGTTGGTGCAAACTTGCGTGTTGATTTGGTGTCCAAGCCAAAAGGTGGCCTGGGGGGAATCGAGTGCCTTCCCTGCCCAGACTCCTCCTCCTCCTCCCAGCAGTTACAGCAGGGCCAGTTCAATCCAGTGTCCTGCTGTGGAAGGTGCTGTCAGGAGGCACAGGCTCCGGAGATGGCCGGAGCTCGCTCCTCTCCGCGGTGACATGATCAGGGTGGCACAGGTAAGCCTGCACAGGGGCACTGTACTGTGTGTTACTGCTGCTGTCTTGCTTTTCCTTGGAGGAGTTATTCACACTTTTGTCTCCTGGGAGCAAAGTTCTGGTCTGTGTCAGTGGTCCAGGAACCGGCAGAACAGAAGAGTTTATGGTGCAGCACCTCCGAGCACAAAAAACAACCTCCTGCTACCAGCTGAGCGAGGGGCGTCCTGAATTCTGCCTGCTGGGCTCCAGATAATGTTTTAAGGAATGACCTGAAAATAAAAGACATACTTTGGAAATACTGACTCTGATCAGGTCTGTCACGAGAGTTCAGCGCTATCTCTCTTGAGTACCTTTCCGGTGACAGATTGCATTAACTCTGAGCAGCTCAGTGGTGGATTTCGGAAAATTGGCTTTCTGCTCTGGGACTGCGAGAACATGGAGGTGAAAGAGCAGGACACCTAATTCCCTGCCCTAGGGTCTCCTTCCCATTGCTGGGAAGAAGTTGGCTTACAACAGTTTGTATTTAAATCTTGTTTTCCCTAGGATACAGCCTTTATCCAAAACACTTCTTTTACTTCAAGCTACAATAAACTTTTGTGGTTGCTCCCTAATCTTCTTTTTGGACATGATTTGATGCAGAAGGTGATGCTTTGCTTTTGGTTGATCTCAGGATTGTAAATCCACAGGGGAAGAATGAACTTTCACTGCTTATGTGGTTTGGCAAAGCCACTAAAGCCACTTTTGGAACCTTTTCCTGTGCTTCAGGCCTGACTCTGATTACGCTGCCCTGGAGGCACCTTCTGCAAGACTGAGGTCTTTTGCTGGTTGTCATTGTCACAGCATTTATTCAAAATACTGAGCAAGTGAAGGATTCGCTGTGGAGGTCTAAGGAAGAGTAGGAGAGAGTAGGGGACATGGAAAGCTGAAAGGGTCCTATGTGGACCTGCAGATAGGTTGTGGGTGTTGTACAGAAGCAGGTGTGGTAGGAGGTGGTAGCCTGTGCTACAGAAGAGATGTGATGATGAGCTAAATGACCTGGTGCCTTTTAAGGTAGAAGGTTTGGGTTTGTTGTGTGAAGAGAGCTGCTCACCCTGGATGGGTGTTCATGGCTTCAGGAAGCACAGCACCAGGCGTGGAGGCTGGAGGAAGGGCAGACGGGTCATTCCCAACTCAAAGGCGCCTAGATGTGACTGGGACAAAAGTCTTGTGATGGAGAGAGGCTGAAAAGCAGCACTGTAGTGGATGTACTGCTGCTCTGTGGGCACCTCTGGCTGCCGGGGAGAGGGCTGGCTCCAGCACCCGGCACCGGTCAGATGACCGGGAAGTCACAACAGCTGAGAGCTGTCCTCACCCAGACATGACTTCTCCATGAATGGCACATTCAGACAGGGCAGCCAGGCACTGCTGGCAGCCCTGCTTTGCTGGAGAGGTGGGGAGAGGGCATGGAGAAGGGTGCAGTGCTGTGCAGCTGGTGCAGACACTATCAGCAGCCATGGCCTCGGTGCAGGGATGGCAGCAGGAATCAATGCCTTCCAACGCGGGGCCACGCGCAGTGTGGTCACCTCCTAAAACAAAAGGCCAAGTCAGCAGCTTCTGAGAGATGGATGGCAGTGAGACTGTCTCAGAACAATAAGGGCATTTGTCTTTTCAGCACATGTTGCATCGCTGTAGGCAAGATACAAACGCATGTATTCAGCCAGGTTTTTATTACTAACCTTACCTTCAACAGGGGAGCTGATTGTGGAGGAGTTACTGTTTGGTTTATGTTGTTGATATTTTTTTCTTAAATCTGCAGTGAGCTTCTCACAGAGTTTTGGGGAGGAAGTTGGGCAGACAGCATTGTGCTTGTGGACAACCTGTTTGGATCAATAATCACCTCCTTTGCACTTCAGAGGAGGTTTTTAGCAGCAGAGGACGGTTCCTCTGGGCTGGGAGGCTGAGCATGGTGGGTTGTGTGCCACACTGGTCCCCTCACAGCCTGACCTGTGTCTGGACCTTATGCAGTGACAGTTCTGCACACTGGTTCCTCCCAAACCTTTCCCCTTCCTCTTACCTTTGAGAACTGGCTTTGGGAAAAATTATTTTCTTCAGGCGAATGCTAAGAAGTGCATTTCTTGGTCTGATGAGCAAATGCTGTGCTGCCAGTGCCAAGGGGTATCCAGGCACCAGAGAACTTTTCCTTTTATTGCTAAAACAGGTCACGCTCACTGCTGGCAGAAAGAGATGTTAGGCAAATTCTTTTTCCAAAGTCGAGGTTGTGCAGAGCAGGAGTGGGCGACCATCCCTTGCCTGTGACAAAGCCACCAGAGTGGTGGCCATGCTGCCTTCTCCACCCCACAAATTAATTGCTGGGTGATCTGAGGCCCTGGCATGTTCCAGGTTGGAATATGCTGCTCCATGCTGGCTCCATGTGTGGTTCTGGGGATGCAGGAAGCTCAACAAGCCCCCTGCTTCCTCAGGAGATGGGGTGGCTTTGTAGTCCAAAGCTGTGTGGTCACATCCTGGACACCATGTTGGGCTGCTCTGGGCCATGTGGAAATGCCAGAGCAGCAGCTGTAAAGTGTCCAGCTGTGGCTCTTTGTGCCACCAGAGCCATGGGCTGGGGGGCACCAGCCCTGTGCTATCACCCATCGCTTCCCCTGTGGTTAACAGTTCCCAGAACGGCACGCGAGCTGCTCACGAGCAGCAGGGACAGACCAGGCATCCTTTGTGAGATTAGATAAGGGACAGTTCATGAGAAGTGAAATAAATAGGGATGTTTTGGCATTGTTTTTTCTCACCATTTGTGCCACACCGTTATTAATTGGCCTCGTTGAATGTTTCAGCAGAAACAGCACATTGTTAGAAAATAAAAATTATTTCCCTTACAACGCTGGGTGAGCTTGTAACGAGCAGCCCTAATCCACGGTGGAGGTGGCAAGGAGCTGACATTTGCTCCTCGAGGAGTGTGTGCAGTGCCCAGGCCTGTTTGTGTGCCTGCCAGAGGTGACGAGGACAGTGTGGGGCAGTCACCGGGTGAGCCCTCCTGTGCCGGGGAGCTCCGCAGGTGCGGCGCTGCCTGCGCCCCATGCCGTGATTCGAGGCGGCTGGCACCGCGCTCTGCCGGGGAGCCGGCTCAGCTGGCGGATGTGGTGGCTGACCCCAGGCTGCCTCTCCTCGGCGTCATGGCAAAACAAGCACTGGTGGTTTTTAAGCAAAGCTGTCTTACACCGAAACTCGGCGGGGAGCTCCCGGTTGCTTTCTCGGTTGAGGACGTGGTAAGCGACAAGGACGGATCTCACGCTCGAGCTGTGCTGCAGGCTCTCATCTGGCTGCACTCTGGGTCTCCGTGGGTTTGCACCAGAGCTGTTTTCCAAGGAAACCAGAAGCGCTGGGTGCTTGTACTTGTTTTTCTGCTGGTGGGAGGAAGAGAGGAGGAGCGGTTCGCCTTTCTGTTGCAAGACCAGCTCCAGGCTTCCTTTCTGCAGGCCTCTTACCTCCGAGATCTTCTTTTCAGAGACTAATTCTTGGAGCTGTGGGGAGGCCATCTGGATGGAGCAGTCAGTAGATGTCTGTGTGGATGTGCTTGGTGCTGGAGCTGGGAGTGCAGGGTCAGAGGTGCTGTTGGCTGTGGCGTTGTCTGGCGCCGTGTGCTGTGGTTCGTCACCCAGGGGTGCTTCCAGCAATGCTGTCACACCTCTTCTTCTTCCTCCTGCTTGGAGATCAGGCAGCCAGGACCCAGTAGCTGCAGGCAGGGGAAGGAGAAATGAAGCACACCAGCAAGTGCACGTGTCCAAAACAGAAAGCAAGAGAGGCAGAACGGCTGCACCGCTGCCTGCAGTTGTTGGCTTAGTGTGGGGGTTACCCTGAGGTCGGGGACAACACTGGAGAGTTTGCTGGAGACTTTGTGGTAGGTAAGGCAGCAGGCTGGAAGCTTTAAAATCATTTTAAAAGGTGAGGATGGTGAGGAAGCTTCTTCCTTTTCCATTCCGTTGGGCTTTTCTCTGTGTGTTGCCAAGAACTTTTCTGTAATACTGTGTTCAGGAGCTTGGCTTTAAACAGTTTGATTAGCAAATCTAAATGAGCCTGGTAGACTCAGGTTATTTGGGGTAGAAGGGTTTACCAGGAAGGGGATGGAAATAGTGTTCTTGGCACTCCCAAACCAAGGGATAACACAGAAGCCTTGAGACTCAGAGTGCTTTCCCTGGCTCTCTCTCCCAGCACCCCACACAGGAGCAGCAGGGCTGTGTCCAACTTTCCTGGTGGACAGCAAGGGTACTTTTAGTCCCTTAGGCTGGGCCTAAGTATCTCTTCAGTCTGTTTGCTGCATGAAGAGGTGTGTTTTAATGAGGCCACTTTTGGGTCTTTAGCATTTAATTTATTTAAAGATTTGTTTGATGCTGCCCTGCTCTGCTGCGGTGATGCTGTGGCACTCTTGGTGTCTGTCTGGCCTTGGCAATGCTGCTGGTGTTGGTCTCCTCCTCCCAAATCTGATTTACCAAAGCCCCTGACTAACCATGGTCTTTCTGTTTCCTTGATTTCTGTCATGACACTTACTGAATTCATGAAATCTGCAAAGCTTCCCAAAGTACATCCATGTGGGAGCACCTGAACCACAGGGAACAACAGGAAAGTTGATGCAAGAGGAAGAAAGTCCTTACTTGGAGGCACTTGGAGATTTGAAAGGTCTGGAGAGGGTGCTCTGGCAAATCAGCAGATTTTTAGGGTGGGAGGAAGGTTTGCTGAGAGCAGGAAGAGATGCAAAGAGAGGGAGAGGAGGAGCAAAAAAAAAAAAAAAAAAAAAAGAAAAGAGCAAACACCGCAAAA
>VXBB01010714.1:131582-165774 GCA_013399915.1 Illadopsis cleaveri
AAAAAAAAAAAATAGAATTGAGCAAAACCCAGCAAAACAATGGAGAGGAGAAGGAGCAACACGTAGTTTGGGGCTGCAGGGTTCCTTAGTTGTTTTATTTCCGGTGTCTTGGAGTTGCCCATGAGCAGGTGCTAGAAATTTGAGGTCAGGGTGAAGGCTAAATCACATTTGTGTGATTCAGTGGTGGGGAATTCAGGTGGCACCCACTGGGTGCTGCTCCTGTATCTGTGTGGAAGGTGCAGTGGTGCTGGCAGCAAGGTGCCTCCCAGCAGGTGTCTTTAAAACTCTGCTAGAGAAAATTGAAGCCTCTTCTGAGTCACAGGATCATTTAGATTGGAAAATACCCATAGAATCATCAAGTCCATCCATTAGCCCAGCACTGCCAAGTCCATCAGGCAGTTTGAAGGCAGCTCATAAAACCTTTCTGGTGTTTGCATTTCAAAAACACTGTCACAGCTCGCAATGCAATTTACTGGAGTAACTTTCTGAGCAATTAATCCACCTACGTCCTGCCAGGGCTTCCACAGTGCCTCTTAACAGTTCATCACAGGGCACAGAAATTTGTCAATTTTAATCCTCCTCACTAATTTTTAGGTTTTGTTTTCTCCTTGTAAAACCCAACATGGATGTAAGCAAGGCAGAGCAGGTCAGAGTCACTTCAGGCCATGCCAGCAGGTTTTGGGCTCCACCAACCATTTTCTGGTGGGGT
The DNA here is from genome assembly GCA_013399915.1 of Illadopsis cleaveri. NCBI lineage: Eukaryota > Metazoa > Chordata > Aves > Passeriformes > Timaliidae > Illadopsis > Illadopsis cleaveri. The sequence continues at coordinate 132,292 of VXBB01010714.1, forward strand.
TAAAGGAGGCAAAAGCTCAGCTGAGTGTGGGCAGAGGGGAAAGGAAAAACAGATGGTTCTTGGGACATGCAAGAGCCTTTTTTTTTTCTCAAGGGCACAGCCTTTGAGCCTCCCAGACGGGTAATTCTTGTTTATACGCCCACAGAAAGTGACGGTCCTGGTTTGGGGCCTATTGGTGTGTCTTCCCAGACACGATGTGTTTGTTTTGTAGGTGGATGTCAGGAGCTGCATCACTCTTCTATTTAAATATTTATTTTTAATTTAAAACCAGGACAAGTGTGAACGTGGGGAAGCTTGTTCACAGGCAGAGATTCTGCTTTGGCTGGGCCTGGAAGAGCTGATGGGCTCCCTCACTTCAAATGTCTGTGTTTGTCTCACCTGTGGCTGGAGTGATGTTCTGTCCTGCAGAGCCCCCCTGACATCCTGCATGGATGGAATGGACTCCAGAGATGAAGGAAAAAGCAGCATCATGGGGTTGCATCCTCCCCAAACACCTGGATTTACAGCAGAACAGCCCTGTGAGGATAAATGGACGCTGTCCAAGTCTTGCCCTTCTTAGTGTGGCAAGAACCTGTCTGCAGACACCCCTTGTCCCAGAGGCTGAGCTCTGGGATGGCCAGGCTGCAGTTGGGGCTGGCAGAGGTCTCTTCCTGGTGTTTCCCAACATTGGTCAGAACAGAGAAGGAGCAGCAACACGCTATTGCCTGATAGTGGGGAGAAATGAACTTGATTCCAAAAACTGGCTCAGCTTTCTAGGCTCAAGAAGTGGTGGCCAGAGGACACCACAATTCCCCTTCCTTCTCCCCTTGATATTTGGCCTTTTCAGCTTTTGTGCAAGAGAGGTTGGATGTGAGGTAGGGGATCTGCTTTTCTTGGCTTTCCCAGGTCGAATGTTTATAATCTCTGATTTTCTTCCTGACTTTCCAGAAAAACTCTCGTTTTACTGTCTGATGGTTTAACATGTTGGGCCTTGATACTCCCTTCTGCTCCACAACTTGCTGGAGGACAGCATGACACCCACTTCTAGGCTGCTCTTTTCACTTCAGCTTGGGAGAGGGGATCTCCAGGCTCAGGTTGTTGCTATTTAAGCTCCCAAACCCTTTCTTTGTCTGTCATACACCTTGCTGGGGCAATTCCCCAGCTTCCCTGGGGCTGGAGCATGTTGATCTTCACTACATCAGATCAAATAATTCCTTTTGCTGCTGTTGGGGCTGAGACCCCCTTGCCCACGTCAGCTGCATTCATGTGGTGCCTTGTTTATTGATTTATTTTTTTTCTGTAGACCCTGGAATTCCTTTTTTTCTTTTGGAGGAAATTAAAACTTTCTTGTTCCAGTTGAGAACTGTTCAAAAATAGACTCCCAGGTGGAATTGGTTCTTCTAAGGTAAATGTGTGTCAGTGTTACCAGGGTTATTCTGTGACAGGGTTTTTCTATGCCATTGCTGAAGGTCTTCGTTAATTAGATGATTAGTCTGCTGGTCAAGTATCTATCTGCAAATAAAAAATAGCAGTTGAATGTGGCTGCCTAAAATACTGCTGCTGGAATCAGTCTGCAGCACAGAGCAGGAGGGCTTCTTATTTAATTAAAATCAGGAACATACTGTACTGTACTCTCCAAGGGTCAAGGAACAAAAGGGACGTACACATAATAAGTAGCAAACTGTCCTTTCAAACCCCCTGAGCTCAGCCCAGGAGAGCTGTGTTTAAAGGAACATTTTCAAGATAACATTTGTGATTTTTCTTCTGTCCTTTTTCGCCCCCTTTTTTTTCTTTCTCCACGCTACCTTGACTGGAGCTGAAAGTATCCCGTGACTTAATTTTGTTCTTACCTGTTCTTGCTCTTGGATTCACAATTGTCTTCAGGACTGCTTGGATGCCAAAAATCTGTGTGTGGGTGCTCAGTGGCTGGGTTGGTCTTTCTGGGACCAGAAAGAGCCAGCCCTGCCTGCACCCCCAGGAAAAGGCTGGAGGCAGATTGAACCCGGGGCTGAGCTACCATTCCTATGCAATGTGGGACTGAGAGTTATTTGGAACCTTTTGGGGAGGGCAAAGCACTGACCTTTGTGGCCCAGTACTTCAAAGGAGGGATATCCACATGGGGTTTTTTGAGTTGTTCTGCGCTTGTTTGAGAGTTGCCACCAGGCTGACGAGCTCTCTCTGCTGTGTTTGTTCCTCCTGCAGGACGTCGCTCTGTTGGAGTACCAGCATCATTCCAGGGATTTTGCTTCCCACCTCCCGCCGGGGTCTATCATGCAGCCGCAGCGGCGGAGGCCGTCCCTGCTCTCCGAGTTCCAGCCGGGCAATGAGAGGTACTGGCTCCCTGTGCCAGCTTTTTGTGCAGGGCTGTGGTTGGGAGCAGGAGGGTTGGGAGGGCCCTGGGCAGTGGGATGCTGTTTCTGGGTACTGACCGTGCTCAGGCTCAGCGCCAGTTCAGATTCCTGCTGCTAATCCAGTGATGCCTTGGCCTTCTGGTTTCTTACCTTTGACTGTCACGCTTTTTAAAGAAGTCTTGGAAACAACAAACAACACAAAAACCACCCCCTTGCTTCTGTTGCTGTGACTGGTTGTGTTGGCTTCTTCACCATAGGAAATGAAGCCGTATGTGGCTTGGGTTTGGTCTGTGGCTCCCGAGGCTGCAGGGAGGAGTGAGAAGAGCTCATTTCCTCCCCCATCTCCGCTTCCTCTGCTGCTGCTCTTCCTCCCTGCTTTCATTGTTTTTGTTTCTCTTTCTGCATTCCCCTCACAACTTTCTCCCAGCTGCTTTTTTCCTGTCTGCTCCCTTCATGCCCTGCCCTTGTCCCTGTTTCCTGTTGTAGCCTCGTGGGAGGCTGGCAGAGTTTTTAGGTGCAAGTCAGGCAAGTGCTGTGGCTGGGAATGCTGTACATACTTTAACCACAGGAGCTGATTTGTTTGAAGGACATCACTCTCACTCTCTGTTTCAGTGCAAAAGTCTGCTCTCTCTCACAGTTTCTCTTCTGCATTTGATGTTTAGCGGTTTGGGAAAAAAAGTGGCCTGGAAGTGAAATAAGAGCCTTGCTACAGTAGATACACGCAAAACAATTATTTTAATGCTTGTTCATTAGGCTAAGAACAAAACCAGTGAAGAGTCAGAGATGAATCTGTTTCTCTAAAATCATCACTGTTAGAGGAGAGAAGTAAGAACTCAGGGTGCTGGATGCATACTAAATACAGACTGGATCCTCATTTTCAGATAGGTTAGGTTCAGCTTGGTGCTCAGAAGAAACAGACCCTGACAATTTGAGAATTTGGAGGCACAAAGTAGCTTCCAAAGTTCATTTTGCATCTGGACATGCCCTTCTGAGTTATGCCTGTGGCACCTGCACATACAGAGGGTCGTGCCACTTTTGATAACCCATAATTTATTGCAGCACGTTGCACTGCCTTGGCTCGCTTTGATTTCTCAGTGCTTTGATTTCTTAGCACAGAGTAACACGGTTAAGTTGGAATTGGGTCAGATTTAGCTAAATTTGGGGGAGATGGGCAAAGAGGACCCAGCAACATGCTCCTGCCTGATTTTGTTTTTCACACTACTGATGGTTTGCAAAATGGTGAAGCAGTTCTGCTCTCCAGTAATATGCTGTTTAAAAAAAAATGTGTCTTTTTTTTTCTGTATCACTAAAAAAAAAGCCCAACTGCAAACCTTGGTGTCTGCTGTACCACATGCCTGATCTGGTGTGGTCACCCAGGCATCTGCCTTTGGCTTACAAATGTTTCAAAGTCCCCAAACTTATTTTTGTGTTGACAATCCATGAATGTGGGTAAATGATAATCAAAGTTGTTACAATGTGTTACACATCCACATGCTTACCGTGGTACATCATTTTCAATCTGAATGGTGATGTTTTGGCATGCTATAAAAAGAAACTCTTTTAATAACTTACATTTCATCCCTTTTCCCCTTAACATCCAAAAAATAGTACTTTTGCAAAAAATATTACTATGTAGTAAAGCTAAAAATACTCCTTCAGTTCAGCTGACATCTTGTGCCAGAATGCTGGGACATAAACTCATTGAAAATTTTGGGGGGCATCTAGGGATGCAGAAAGTGGCAGGGAGGGGTCTTTGAAGAAATTGTAAAGAAATTTTCAATCCAATGTCATTAGTTATTGAGGTGGTTCAGATTGGGTACCACTGAGGCTGGGGAGGTGCTAGTCTGTTTTTCAAAGCCAACTGCCATTTCTCTGCATCTTTAAGCTCTACACTTAAAAATCCATTCTCTGGGGGCTTTGCTGGTTCACCTTTGTGGTCCTTTGAGGAGCTGCTGTAACACAGTTTCTGCTGTGTTGTGAGAGGAGCCCTTTGGGTGGTGGTCGCTCTCCTGTGGGTTCCAGGAGCTTCTGGAGCAGGTTGGGTTGGTCATTTGTAGCCGTGGGTTTTCCTGATGCAGAGCAGAGCCTGGATGAGGGAGGGTGGCGATGGCAGCCGTGGCTGCAGCTGAGTCCCCTTGGCAGGCTCAGCTCCTTGGCTTTGTTCCTGGGCTGGAATTGATGGTTTTGAGCAGAGGCAGCTGGCTCTCGGCATGAGGGGCTGGGAGGAGGGAGACCAAGGCAAACAACATCCACAACACTGCACAGGGGTGAGCAGAGGCAAGCACAGGGGTGTGCTGTGTCTGAAAGGAAGAACCTTGCTGTGGTTCCCTGCCTGACAGCCCAGCTGGCTCTCAGTGATGGTGGGCACGTGACAATCGTCCCCTTGGAGCAAGTGTCAGCAGAGGGGAACCCTTCCAATCCCCTGTTGCTTTGGGAGTTCAGAGGAAGCAGCCTGTCTGCTCTTGGTTGTGGTGGCTGATGCACTTCCAGGATTACTCTGCTCCTTGAGGATATCAGCTTGCAAGGCTGGTGCAAGTGGGATGTGGCAGGCTGACAGCGCTGGAGATGGAGCTCTGTGTGCATTCCCAGATGGACATCCCTGCCCTGCCATCACCGTGCCTTGCACTCTCCCAGGGCACTGCCTACAGCTGGAGAGTGGTGCAGCCCTGTGCCACTGGGTCCCAGTTCCTCTGAGCCCACCTGCCTGGTGAGTGGCTGCTGTTTGCCTTCCTGTCCTGGAAACTGCAGGGATTCACTTGGTGCGTTGGTTTTGGGGGTTTATTCCCTATTTTGGCTTTACCTTGACTTTGGACAGATCTGTGAAACCTCTGCAGGGTGTCTTTGCACGTGGTATTGGAGGCTTGACCCTGGGGATGCTCAAAAATCCCACAGAAATAATTTGGGCTTGCTTGGATGATCTTCCTACAGCTGTGCATGTTTTCAGTCTCTCCTGGCTGCAGTTTTGCTGTTGCCACCAGGGTGGTGGTTTGCTGTGATTCAATGGAAAGGGAAAAAGAGGTGAAGTGTTTCACCACGGGCACAATGTGTTAAGGATGAATCAAGTGCTGTTGGCAAAAAGGTGTTGAGTGGTAACTTGCTGGAAGGAATGGAATGCTGAGATGGTCCTGCATTTTGGGGCGTCCTGAGCAAGAAGCTTGTTGGGAAGTTGCAGACTGCCCTTCTCCATTTATGTCAGAATCAAGGGTTGTCATCACCCGTTGGTGGCTGGGCGAAGAATTGAACTCCCTGTGCAGCAATTCTGGCTGGAAGAAGGAAGGAAAACCTGAACCACTCTGAATCTCTTGCTGCAGGGAAAATTGGCTCTGCCTGTCTTTGCAGGGTTGTGCTGCTCTCCGTGATGGTTTTTTTGGTAGCAGGCTTTTTCTTGGAAGGATCCACAGACTTCCCCTTAGCTTGTTCAGTTGGCTGTGCCAACTGGTCTGCAGGAGCGAAGAGAAGTATTTCAGGATCTGCTGTTGGTACAAGTCGTACCATGAATACTTGCAGTGGAATGTCCTGGCAAGGTGACAAGGATTAGGGCTTTTTTCCCTCTTCTATATATATTTTGGTCCTCAAAAGAAGTGAGAAAAACTGGGTTGAGTGTTAAATGGCAGGTGCCAGAGGGTGAGGGATCTGAAAAATCAAGGAACTGGATTTTTCCAACTTTTCATATGTGTTAGGATTTTAGAGCAAGGTTCCATATTAATGCAGAAATGCTGGGGTGGATACATGTCTCTGCTTCCCTGGCAGAAAATGTGGCTGTAAATAAATGGTATGTGTGTTAACACAGTGTATTCCACCCTTTATCCAGAATAAGATGAGTCACTATTTTCATAGAAGATCATTTTCCCAGTTCAGGGGACCATGCTCCTCTTTTGGAGCTGTTCTGCTTAGCAGGCACGAGGAGTCTGAAGAGTTTTCCCAGTGTGGATCTGCAGGGCGACATTTAGGATACATTAAACAGCTGCTGTGTTTCTGCAGCCATCTGAGATAGCCATGTGCAGTGTGGCACATGGAGAGCAGGCCGGATCACTGTGCCTCTTGTTGGGATTAATCCTGCTGGCCTGGGAGCCCAGGGAAGGGTGGGAAGCTGGGGCAGCCTGCGTGGTGCTGGAAATCACACACGGCTCTCAGTCTTCATCTGTGCTGGGCCAAATGGCACCAGCTGCTCCCAAGGTAACTGCACGACCAATTTGGTTTTATTTATGGTTTTTAATTAAGTTTCGATTTTTAAAGGTGATCCTTTTCTCAGGAGTGAGCAGGGCTGTGGCTAAAATCCCCACAGCCATATATCTGTGTCTTTCACGCTGGAAATGATGTACCAGGAGTGTGGTTTTTTCCCTCCCCATAGCTGAACGCAGGAGAACAATATCTGGAGAGGGCAGGTGCTGGTGTGTGAAGCACTTGGGGACAAGCCTTACCTTGCAAGCTCAGGTGTGGGCTGCCTGGCATGCCCGTGGATGGACATGGAGGATGGCCAAGGGCATGGGATGTCTCTGAAGCTGTTGGTTCAGCAGTGTTCCAGCCACCCAGGACTGCTAAGAGGGCTTTACTGCCAGGCTGCAGTTTTGGATGCCTGGAGAAAGCATATAGGGGAGCATATAGGGAGAAAGCTTGTGGAGAGAGACAAATATTCCTTCTCTCCCTCTTGAGTGAGGCAGTGCCATTGTGTTAAAGCTTCTGCTGGTCCTGTCCATGAATAACTCAGGCTCTGTGTATGGGGGTCTTCAATATGCAAGTTTTAAGTAAAGCATCTGCTCTTATCTCAGTTGCAATTGGCTTGGAAGAAGGTGGCTGATGGGTTGTGTGGAGACACTGCTCCTTTTTCAACCTTGGGAATGCACAGCCTGAGCATCCTGAGGATGCAGGTGGGTGCTTGGTCAGAGCTCCTGAGGACCTGGGAGTCCTTCAGCTGGGCCACATGGTGACCTGAGCATCCTGCCTGAGGCTGTCCCACACCTTTGGCTTGGGAAGACTCAGTCCTGCTGCTGGCAGACTTTGCTGAGGGCGTGGGAGGAGCTCCATCTTCCCGCCCAGACATGCAGCTCTTCCCGTCAAGTCACGATGGTTTATCTCCCTCTCCACCTACATGACAAAGGGAATATATCAGCTGGTCCTGGACATGTTTTGGTAGGTGCCTGGTGGCAGGTTTGCTCCCACAAAGCCTCCACTTCCTCTGTTTAACAGGTCCCAATTTGCCCAGTCTCACACTCTGTCTCTCATTAGCTGTAAAGGGGTTGTTGAAACCTCTGACAAATTTTGGCGTTGGCTATAAATAATTCACTTCAACACCAGTGGTTTTCTATATTACTGTCTCTCAAAAGCATTTTATTGTTTGTCTGTACCTGTGGGGGTTGGATACTCTTTTTAGAACTTATTTTTGGAGATGATTTCCCACCAAACCATCTTAGCTGGAAGAAATAAACAGCCTCAGCAAGGCAGTCATTTGTCTTGGTTCTGGTTCCAGGAGACACTGAGAATCAGTTTTCCAGCCTGGTTATATTGTTTGGCCCCATGGTGGGGAACAGTTACTTGCAGATGTGTGCTCTTGCTGGGGAGTTGGTGGGAGCTGCCTTGGAACTGCTGCCAATGTTTTGAGCCCTTGGTGCAGGAGGCTTCGGGAGGTCAAGCTGGATTTGCTGAGTGTTGCAGAGTAGCCATCATTCCTCCTGCAGCCACCTTCTGCTGCTCTGCTGAGGGAGAAGTGGGAAGGTCTGGAGAGCAGGGAAGGGTTGTGCTGCTCTGAGGAGCCAGACTGTGAGTTATTGGTGAGGGAGAGCCTCCTGAAAAGTTTGTACTTGCCCGTTTCCCCGTGATTTGGCTTCAGGAAAGTACAAGTAAGATCCCTCATGGTAAGATGTCATCACTGCTCTTACAAGTCCCAACCAAGGGCAGCTCAGGATATCTCATTTGATCCTCTCTCCCCGGCTCTCAGTTTAATGACTGGACTCAATGATTTTAGAGGTCTTTTTCAACCTTAAGAATTCTTTGATTCCTTGATACCCAACTTCCAGACAACCTGTGTTTTCAGCCCATCTTGTACACTTGCTGGAGCAGGCTACAGGTTCCCCACATTGGTGTAGGATTTTATCTGCTCATGCCTTCCTTACACCCTCAGTGAGTCTGCTGAGGAATGGGCCCCGGTGAATGAGTAACGCAGCTCTGCAGCTGGGAGGGTGTGATCCGTTTGTCGGATTAGTAATAAACCAAAGGTCTCATCTTGGGTTATCTTGGTCTTCTGGACCTGGACCTACCCTGAGCACAGCTGCGTGGGGGTGGTTGGAAGTTGGGCAAACCCTGGGCACCCAGCCTGGTGTGTCAGCACATCTCAGGCTGCTCTGCTCCTCTGAAGTGTTCAGTGTTTGTGGTGAAGGACTCAGGTGAAGACTAACCTGCCCCACTTTGTAATTAATGCTGGCATTTGCTTTGCCTCATTTAGTTATGCACAACTCACATGCAATTAAAAACACTCTTTCCCTTCAGCAAAGTAGAAATCTCTGGAATAAACCAGATGGGTGGGAACTATTTGGAAAATGCAGCAACCCCCAAACTCGGTGTAATGGGAGGGATTTTTCAGGCAGAGTCATTTTTGCACTGACAGCAGCGTCGTCGCTGCATAAAAGTCTGTTTTAAAGAGCTTGCTGCAGGTGTGGATGTGAAGAGTGAAAGGTGTGAAGGCTTCAAGCAAAAGCATTTGTGTTTGCAGCCTGGGACAGGCTGAGCGGGTTGTGTTGGGCAAAGTAATCTCGGGAGCGGCTGGAAATTCCAGTGGATAAAGTTAATAGCCGTTCCAGTGGATGTGGAAATGGAAATAAAATAGCACCTTATAACATTGCAGCTGCTTTCCCTGGCGTGGCCCCTGCCTGGCTGTGAGTAACTGCCTTTGTAAAGCTCAGTGGTGCTCTTATCTTCAGAATCCATGGGGTTTTTTTCTGAGTGGAGCAGTTGTGTTGAGTTCCTGACAACTGCAGAGGTCTTCGAGCCATCCATTGCCAATTAGCAGCTTCTTGGTAATATGGCCTTAAAAAGGGGGAAGAAGTGAAAATAAATCTGATTTTTAATTGCCTCAGTAGAGCAGGGCCTTGGGTGTTGGAATATTTTAGCACCTGCCCAGCTCAACAGTTGCTTATTGTTCCTGGGTTTTACAGCAGAGCCTGAAATGCCAACGTGCAGCTGTGGGCAGGCAGGGAGTGTGTGAAGGGCTGGGACCAGGCAGCAGGAAACCTGAGAGCTGCCTGGAGAGATTTCTGGGCTTGCTGAGAAAAGTTGAGGATCATTCAGCATGGAAGTGTTTGCAGGTGAAGCGAGCTGTGCTTCAGTGCCAGATTTCAGGGCTGTTCAGCTCTGGAGGGTTTGCTGTGTGAGCTGTACATTCTGTCTGGGATGTTGGAGCACCGAAGGCAGTGCTGGAGCCTTGCCATTCTCCTGTCCCCTTTTTGCTGGGGAGGAGGAAGAGGATGAGCCAGATTCTGTTTCTGTGTGTCAGCAGCAAAGCTGCTGCCCGATCCCAACGCCAAACCCACAGCAGCAGAGCTTGGCATGCACGTGCTTTGTGCCTGCTGTTGATGTTTAATTAAGAAAATAACCCCCCCAGTTTTATCTTGATTGCCTGGGGCTGGGTTAAGGTGGTCATGCTGCTGCAGGGGAGGGCATAGGGCAGTGCTCAGGGTGGTGGCTCTGAGTGTGGATTTCTACAAGATCCTCTCCTTGGATCTCATCCAGAGCCATTACAGCTGTGGCTTCAGGGCATTCTGGATCCTTCCCTTTTTGCCATCTTCTCTGAGATTTGTAATGTCAGCAGTTGCAGTTTGTGGGTGGGGGGCTAATGATGCATAAGACACCCTGTCTTCTATGTTTGCTGTTTCTTTTTTCCTTCAAGCAGCTCCAAAGGCTGTGAAGTTTGTTAGTGTTTAATAACTGGGAAGGACACTTTATCACCAGCTCAGGAGAATTGCAACAATCTTGTTTAAGGGGAAAAGAAAAAAAAAAACTATGTTTTTTCACAAGCTTTGAATCTCCTGTGCTTCATTTTGTTTTTTTTAAGAGACACTTCAGCCCAAAGTGTTAAAAACACACCCTTGGAGCTGCTGCAGCAAAGCTGATCTTAGGGCATAGTAAAAGGTTTAATGTATTTTTGTAGGATCCCTTTACAATTCCTATGAGAGAACCCTGCTAAGGAAAACAGAAATACAAAAAAAGTTCAACATTTGTTTTAAAAAAAAAGCAAAACCAAGCCCACTCTCCAGGTGTTACCAACTGCATCACATTTAACAGGTAAAAGATGTTTGAGCTGGATGTGACTCGTTGGTGCAGTTGCTATCACTGGATAATGTGCCTTTGCAGCCTGCCAGGTCTGTGTCAGAGACGTGCAACTACATGTGGCTGGTTTCTTTCCTCCCCCATCCTGGAAAAATAAATCCCTACTGTCTAGCCACGGAGGAGTAGGCGTTTTTTCCCCAACATATAATCTTTGATATTCCTATAGAAGACACTAAATATAAACACTGGGGCAGGTATCTTTGACTAAATTAGCCAAACGTGGCAGAAGGGGGCTCAGCCTGATCTTGGAAGCAGGGGAGAATTTATGGGGTAGATTTGAGGATTTTCCAAGCTTTGCCTCTTTCTGACCAGTCCAATCCATATGTCATCACAGGGAAGGTTCAGACCTGCAGCACTTTGTCCCGGTGTAGGGACAGCCACATTGGTGGGACAGGAGATGACAGAAGGGCTTTCCAGGTGTCACAGCAGCAGTGCTGAAGAGGGGGACAGCAGGGTGGCCCCTTGGGCTTGGAGAGTGGTTGTGGTCTTGCTCCAGGATGTGCACCATGCCCAGCAGCTGAGCCTTTGGGTCTGCAGAGACCTGAGAAGTTTGAGTGCAGGGCCACCTGGCCTCCCTATATGGATCTTTCTGGAAAATCGAGCCCTGTCCTCCTCAGGTGGTTTGCAGTCATGGAGTGGGAGAGAGCAGAGGTAGTTTCTTTTCCTAAAGGCTCCTTTCCCTTTGTCCCCAGATCTCAGGAGCTGCACCTGAGAACCGAGGGCCATTCCTATCTCTCTGAGCTGACCAAGCCATCGGACTTGGAGTTCATTGAAACCAAGAGGCCGCGCCTGGAGCTGCTGCAGGACCCCCTGATGCGGCACTCGCCCCTCCTGAACCAGAGCCAGCAGGGAGGCACAGAGGATCTCTCAAAGGTAAGGGGCTGATGGCCTGTGCCACCACCTGGGTGCATTTTGGGCTTGTGTAGAGCTGCCTTTGAGGCTCTGAGCCGCTGCTGCATTCATTGTGAATTGTGGTTCCCAGTGCATCAAGCATTGGGAGGTACTGGGTGGTTTTCCCTGAGATGGGGTGACCATTTTGGGGGAACAGAAGCATATCAGCTTTCCCCATAACTGTTACAGTCATGGGCTTTTTTTACTGGGCTGTTAGATGCACCAGAACAGTTTGGAAGCTCCTGTAGGCTGAATTAAGGATGGTCATGTCTGGCTTTTCTGGATACTCTGCCTTGATTTGATTTTTACTTGACGCTTCTCATTTATCACATCTCTTTATTTAATATTGGTGTTTGAAGGGCTGGAATCGGTTTCTGGTGGTTCTTTAATATAATCTTCCCCAGGAAAGCCTCCCTTGTCCCAGTCTCATTTAACAAAGCAAATCATTTACTTACAATTGTCCCCTCTGCGCATGGAATAAATGTTGCAAAGAGAAATCCCTTGCTTGTGTGCCTGTTTGGATTTACTTTTATCTCCTCTTGAGGTAAATTGTATTTGATTTTACCTCCAGTTTGGACATGCTCCTGGTTGGCAGGAGAGTCTTGCTGGATAAATGTGCTGGGTGCAGCTGACTCTGATGTCAGTGCTGAGGGTCGGTGCAGCTGCAGTCTGGGCTTGGGAATTGCCTGAGCCCTCAGTGAAGTGAAATGGAAGTCACATTCATAGCCAGGAAGATGGGAATGGTTTGCTGTATCCCTGTAGGAGCTGAGTGAAATAACACACAAACAAGAAAGCTCTTCCTTGGGAGTGCTGGGATATCCAGACATTTCTTATCCGTACAGTACTGGTGGGCTTTACCTGAGATCCCTCTGACCTCTCTTCAGTGAGAAGGATATTTAACTCTGGAGTAGTCCAGATGCCAGGGCATCTGAAAGCTCTGAAGCATCCTCAGGGGATGTTGATTGCATGGCTGATGGAGAAAATGCACTGTTGTCCACAAAACAAAAAATAGCCCTCTCCAAAGATATGAGGAAACCAGGATGACTTTTTTGTCTTCATTTTATTCCCACCAGCAGTTCTGTTCTGCCTCTCACCAGAAAACCATGGATTGTCTCAACTATTTGTTTCTAATAAGCAGAGCTGCTCTTGGGGAATCAGTTCATCAGTTTAGGGGCTGCATTTGCTTCTTGGTCTGTGACACGTTTCCAAGAAGTACATGCATTTTATGGGGCTTAAAACGTTTGTTAATGAAAGAGAGAGAGCTGAGATGCAATTCAGCAAGACGAGATTATGCTTTTAGTCAAGCTATTTGTAATTTTAGAGTCTGGAAGGAAGAGGAAAAATGTGGTGTCCCTGACTGGTGAGAGCCTGAGTGAAGCTGGGATTAGTCGCTCTAAACTAGCAGAGGCTGCTTCCAGAATGGATTTGATGGAGCTCACTGCAAGACTGGGTGATCTCAGTGCTGTTCAAGTGGCTGGGAGCAGAAGGCAGGGACACAGGGTATATCAGCCTTGGGAGATTGGGTTAATAGCAGTCTTTTGGCATTAGTCCTGTGCAGTTGTCCTCAGACTAGTCTATAAACTGCTGGTGGACATGAGGCTTGTGGAAAAGCTCCTGAAGCCAATGTGTGCTTTACTCTGAGCCTCAGCATGTTGGAGGAGCTGCTCTGGCTGTGGGTCCAGGGGAAATGCAAAGAGCCCTTTGGGCACAGCTCTGGGAACTGGCAGATCTGGGCTGTGGACACAGGTAGAACCTCTTCTTGCACCCACGCTAAGCCAGCCACGGCTGAATTCAGCCCTGGGCTCTGAACTCACCACCTAGGACAGATAAAGACCTTCCTGAGAGTCTGTGCTGAGGGAGACGTGTGTCCCAGAGCAGTGGCACACACATGGTGGCAGGACATGTGTCCCAGTGACCAAAGAGCTGGAGGGAGATATTTGCTGTTCTGTCTGTGCTGCTGACTCAGTGTCTGACGAAGTCGCTCAATACTTTATCTAGGGCAGCTCTGCCAGCTGGGTGAGCTCTTGGGGTGAGATGCACCACGTGAGCCCAGTATTGCTAAACACACTGCTGGTTGTTTAGACAGAGTATCCCAGGAGCTGTTCACTTACCCGTTACCCCATTCCTCATTGTTGCAGTCACTGCGTGGGGAGGAGCTCAATTTACTCACTGGGGTAATAGTGCTAGGACTGGTTTTCATGGTGATTTTGCAGACTGAGGTAATTTTTGCACAGTAAGAGCTCCACAAAGCCCTCAATAAAAAGGGTAGGGGTTTGGTTACACACTGTGGGCGCCAGCCTGACTGTCCCAGAGGATGTCACTGTAATGGATGGTGCTCTCAGGCAGTGGATACATCTTGGTCTCTCCTGGTTTTAGAGCAGCCGTTGAGCTGAGATGCAGAATCAGGTCTGTGATGGAATATAAGTTGAGCACATCTCTGATAACCATTGATAACTGGATTTACCAACCTTCAGCCCAGGGGAAAGAAGTCAGCACCATTCCTGCACATTTCCAAGGCCTTTGTTTAGAGACATAATCTATGCTCTGAACACAGAACAACTGATGGGGCAACTGCTGGTAACAGGCCTCAGAGTTTGTCCTCTCCCGAAGAGAAATGGATTTCTCATGTCTTTTGTTCCCCATCTACCTCTCCCAAACAGGAGGAGAGCTGGGCCCCTTAAACCCTGTTCAGTATCACTGCAGCCTCACTCCAAGCAAGGCTGTAAGGAGAAGCTCTTGGATCAGTGCATTTTCCCTGGAGAAAGAAAACACAATTTTGGGCAGTGCGCCTTTCAAAAGCAGCAGCTTTCAGCTAAATCTCACTTGGACAAGTAAAAGATACTACCTTTCCTTATGAACCTCCCATTGCTCATATCCTCAAACCGTGGTGTTTTTTTCAAGCTGGAGGCTGAAGGTTGTTTTCTTGCCTGCTTTACCCCACTTCAGCATCTTTTTCCCTGCTGTTGGTGTGTTGCCATGCTGCTTCAGTGCTGTGGTCCTGGGCTCCTGCTGCTGGATGTGGCCTGGAGGGCTGTGGTGAGCTCAGTGTGCTGGGAAGAAATGAAACCTCCCCATGCCCTCTGTGCCAGCTGGGGCTGGTGATTTTTCCCCAGGAAGGTTCTCCCTTTGTCTGGCTGACAGTAACCAGAACAACTAAAGCAGGGCTATTTTGTCAGTCACTGCAAACCTGGATGTGGGATTCACTGCAAAAGCTGCTATGGTGTGGCTTTGCCAGGTGTGTTCTTGGCAGGGAGGCAGGAACTGGTTCCCAGGACCCTTGGTGGCTTCTGCTTTCTTTCCAATAAAGTCATGGATCTCCCTCATGTAACAGCAGCCAGGAGTAATGCAGAAAACCCCTGAGCAGGCCAGCGATGTCACCCTCCCTGTCCCTGCACACACGTGCACAGCTGGTGCTGCCCATGATCCTGCCTCACAGGGATGGTGACCATGGCAAATCTGGTCAATCAGTGCCTGCTCTCCCCTCTCCAGAGCTGGAGCTTCATCCTGCCTCTCCCCTTCCATCTCTTCTTATTCCTGTTATGCTTTTACTGTTCTTCTCCCCATTTTTATGACTGCTCTTGCACCACATACGTGGTTTGCTGCTCCTTCCTATAGGATGTGAGTCAGTTGTGATCTGCATTTAGTCCCCTTGGAAGGGCTGGCTGGCTGCACTTTAGAGTGGCCTATTGCTGCGACAGGAATTCACTTACAGGGAGCCATGTAATCCCACGGGAATGGGGCTGGGTGGAGGCTTAGGAAACCTGAACCCTGCTGCCATCTGCCCTGGCAGGCTGCTGGTCACAGGGTAAGTCTCTTCCCCTTTCTCTATCTCAGATTTCCCCAGCTGTACAAGGGACAATGCTACTTCCCTCTTTTGTAAAATAATTAACAACTGTGGATGGAAAAAAGGCAATTAAGAAGCCATGTGTTGTTAAGACTTGGACTCTGCTTTACATTGTGCAAAGGTTTTAATTTCTTCCCTTTCTCCATGAGCATTTTTGTTGTGTTATGGACTGAAAAATGGAGTAAGAAAAGTGTATGTGGGAGGGGGGGAGTCTTGGAAAAGCACTAAGGTCAGGAAATAGGTATGGCAAAACAGAAATTAGGGCAGAGGGTATTTTGCTTTCATGCATATCAATATAGCTTTAAAAGCAATTAATTGAAAAAGGAGGAATTAACACATTTGAAATGCCTTTTTAATGATGCATTGAAGCCAGCAGCGTACATGCCAAATTTCACACTGGCTGCCCGTTCCAGAGCCCAATTTACAATGAACTCCTGGAAGACAGGCTGTGGGATGGAAAAGGCTCTTGGCCAGCCTGCTAACTCCTGCCCTGGCCGTGGGCTGGCAGGGCACCGAGGACAGCAGAAAGGCCTTTTGGGGGCTCTGCTTTCCTCCTCACTGCACTGACAGTGCCTTGGCCGTGCTAGTCCCTGGTAGCTGCTCCATCCCTCGACAAATGCACCAGGGGAGAGGAGCAGGAGGCTCCGGTCCCTGGCAGCAGGGTTTGCCCTGGTTACAGGGTGGAGGAGGGAGCAGTGCCACAGCTCCCCTGACACATAGCTGGGCTGGCTGGTAAATCACCAGTTGCGTTTCTGCTCCCTGGCTTTGTTATGGGAACATTGATCTGTTGCTGGGATTAACCTCTCAGAGTTTCCAGTGGGTTGGTCTCGCAGTTATTAATGAAACTGGCTGGAACTTGTGTTGACCTTGGCAGAGGCCCCAGTTGGCTTGGAGGTAACTGGCAAAAGCATAATCTCTAATTGAGTAATCCGGGGCTGGGGGAAGGGAGCGGAGGGGGTGGACACGCAGCAGCGCTTTGAGCCGGGAGAGCCGCGCTGCTCCGGCGGGATGCGTGGGAGTGCAGGGCTCGGCACGGCGCTCGCCGAGGGAATTAGCAGGCACTGCCAGGCAGCGCCTCTGTTCCGGCACCCCAGGCTCTCCCTCCTGGAGAAAACAGCCCGGAATTCCAGCGCCTCCCCGTGATTTATTGCTGTGGAACAATAGCGCGGCGGGGCTGGGGAGTGGAACAAGCTGCGAGCGTCGGCCGGCCCTGGATGTGTGTCCTCCCATAGCCTCTGAGTTTGCAGCGGGGATCACTCGGGGCTCTCCCTTCCCCTCGGGAGGTTTGTTTTTCACTTGAGCAAAAGAGCTCCGGGCTTGTTTCTTGGGCTTTTGGGGAATGTCTGCAAGTGGGGAGGGAGAGACAGCACAAGTTTGCTTTCTCCAGCCGTGCATCTCTGCCGTGAGAGAGGGAGAGGCTTCCTTGGCCAGCTGTGGCCAAGCCCTGCAGGACACCCAGGCAGAGGGATCCTGTGGTGGACAGGGGACACAGCAATGCTGCCAGCACCCTGTCGCTCCATCCCAGTTATCCAGAACCCAAGTGAGATGCAGAGACCTGTGCCAGTGTGCATGGCTTGACCAGCCCTGTGGGAAATTAAATTCCTCAAATGCTCTACCATGGAAAGAACTTCTTGTCCTGAGGACTGTGGGGTGCTCCATGCAGAACCTGCACATGCTGGGTGGCCTCCCCACCGCTTCTTGGAGAAGTGGACTAATGTAGAACTAGCTCTAACCTCAGATCTGAGCAGTGAAATGAAACAATTTTAGCGGGTACAAACACACCTACGTCTTTCCTGCTTTTGTCCTCTTTCCCCTGCAGAGAACAGCAGTTCTTGTTAACTCTGCCTGCAGCTGGGCTCTCCCTGTGCAGCTGAGCCAGTGGAGTTGGGCACCCATCAGGAGCAAGGGGCGTGGGGTTTTGGAGTCCAGCAGCTCGAGTGGAGCTGGGGTTGTCGAGTCAGGAGGATCCTCCTGTGATGTGTTTGACACCCACCCATCTGCCGTGTGCTTGCTCACACTGTCAACTTGTGCCTGATAAAAATCTGGTTGCAAAAAAAAAATAATTTGGTGGGGTGGGGAATTTACGTTAGAGGAGCAATGATTCAAAGCTATTTCTGGGAAGATGAGGGACACGTTGGCATTCTCTGTCATTCCAAACATATTTAAAAGCTGAAATATTTGCGTTGTTCACGTTGCCACAGCACAAACACTTCTGGCTAGATTTCCCCCTCTGCTTTCCTCCCTGCTCTGAAGATAATTTCCAGATCCATGGGAGGATGGGATGAGTGTCAGTGTGTCAACTCCTGCTCAGCTGCATGTGAATACACACCTTTGGGAGCGCGTGCCTGTGGTCTGCAAGCAGAGAGGCTCTCCTGGCATGCCTGGCAGTCCATTCCATTGCCCACTGTGCCAGGATGGCTGCAGGGGGTGGTCAGCAGCCCATACCATGCACCAGTGTGGTCAGGGAGCCAAGGGAAGAGCCTGAGGAATGTGGTATCTGGAATCTCCATCCCAAGCATGGACTTGCGCTGGTTTCATTGGAAAAACAGATGCTTTTGGGTGTTGCATAGTCCTTGTGAGATGTTTGGCTCCTTCATCTGGACCTGGGCTGAGGGGCGAAGGAAAGGAGCACCATGATTGCCAGCCAACTGGGTTTATTCCATTTCTCAGCTGAAGTTCCTGCGGCCAAAGAGCTGAACTATGGTCTGAGAGACTCAAGTGTGGCAGGAAAAGCCCTCATGGGCTGCAGAAGCATCCAGAGGCAGGATGTAAAAACCTTTGACTCTTCACTGAGCTGCCTGCAGCCCGACTCTCCCCTGCCCTGTCTGCTCCAGCCTGCAGCAGTCCTTGAGCCACAGACAGCAGGGCCAAGGCTCAGTGCAGCTGGAAAACCAACAGGAGAACTGATGGTGCCTCAAGCACAGGTTGTTTCACACTTCTTCAGCTGGTTTGTGGTGACAGACATCCAAAACAACCTTTTAAATTGCCTTTCAAGCCGCAGCGGTGGCGAAGGAAGGACGGTGTGATAAGGCTGACTGCTTCTGGGGAACCTGCTTCATCATTTACATAATTGGACTTTTCTGTTCCACTCAGTCAGTATTACAGGGCTCGCACAGCGCGACATCTCACCTGAGCTGCTGGAGGGAAAGAAAGTGCCCTGACTTTGTGTGCCTCACCCCTGTAATTGGAAGAAATATTTCTGGCTCTGTGCTTGCAGTAGGCAGTTTGCTGGGCTGGGTGTGCTGTGTGGATTCATGGAGGTTTTTCTTCTCCATCTATGAAGTGTTTGTACATGTTGTATGTATCTATTTTATCTGATAGCAAGAGTTCTAATGTGCCTTGTTCTGTCCTGGAAATGTGGGAGAGAGGAGAGCTAGTTTGCTGCTTCGTTAGTCCTCAGGAGGGACTTAGGAAATAGTGTTGGTATGGCAGGAACTGATACTCGTCTCCAGAGCATGAGGATGGTGTGGGGTGAGGACAGCTGTGCCAGCCCTGTGCTCAACCAGTTGTGTTCATTTTTGTTAAAAAAGATCCCCTCTCCTGGAATAAAAGTCAAGGGAAGAATTTGGTTCTGGTAACAAAAAGCACATCGTGGCTATTTTTTTTCCCCCCTTGCAGTCTCATCCTGATGTGTTTTTCTTCTTTTCCCTCATGTTCTGGGAGGGAGTGTGGGTGCTGCTGGGCAGGGAGCATTGCTCCTGCTCCCACCAGACCCAGGCACACTCTGGGATGGGTTATGTGGGATCTGTCCAGTCAGTGCAGGCAACCAAGCAGCAGGAAGTTGTTACCAATTTGCAAGCACATACATCTCAGATGTTGTTCATACATCTCAGATGTTGTTCAGCGTCCCTGCATGCTCCTTCTGCCCAAGGCACCACCTGGGAGCAACTTGGGTGACTTCCCCCTGGACGTACAGCACCGAGCACATTTTTGGCACTGTGCTTCTCCAAGGTTGGGAAGTGCAGCCCATCAGCAGTCCTGACTCACACAACAAAAGCCAGTGAGTTGTGACACCCATCAGATTGATTCTGGGTGCTGTGTTTTGAGGAGGAGGGTATTTCATGCTAATACCTTCCTTCCCAGCGTGGGGTGGCAGCTGTGGAGGAGATGCAACAGCAATCGATGGTGTTTGCCTGCTGGCTGCTCGAGGGGATGGAGTGGGGGAGTGATTTCAGAGATGGATTTGGCAGAGATGAGGTGCTGCTCTTTGTGCCTGTGGTGATGGAGCTGTAATAACATATTGAACATGGCAACAGCCCTTGCTAAAGCTCTGTGACTTCACGTTCGTGCTTCGTGGAGCCTCATCTCTTAACAACACCCTTAGCATCCATAACAAGAGAGGAACTGTCAAGTGCCAAAGGGCCTAGTTAAAATCACTCGCTGAAAACTTCCATTCTTTTGGACCTAAACTTGCTTTTTAAACAGAAAAACTCCTTGGCTGTGTTTTAGGCAGAGCACATTCAGAGGGTTTTTTGGCTCTGCAGGCTCGTGCTGCATGGGGGGGCCGGGGGGCGATGGACACTGGTGTGTGTCAGGAATGCTGGCTGCGTGCTCGGCGAGCAGAGAGGGGTTGTTTTAGGACAAGCTGACAGGCCCTTGGCTTGTTCTGCTGCTCTCGAAAAATGTAATTCTAATTCTTGGCACCTTTTTCCAGGAGGATAAGGAGCAAGAGCACAGTGGAGCCTGTTCCCTCTGTCCTTGGAAATGGGCTTTTACCCAGCGGCAGAGCTGGCTCAGGGCGGGAGCAATGTGCTCTGTCCTACCCCAGGTTTGCTGGAGGGGAGAAGCAGTGTGGGATGAAATGACCTGAACCACCTCCTTGCAGTCCTGACCTCTGTCTAGTTACTCCTTGATCATCTCAGTACTCTGACAGAGCATTTTTTGCAGGTTCCAGGTTCTGCTTGCCTTCATCTGGCCTTAATCCTGCACCTGGTACCTTTTCCTGAGAGGAAGAAACACACTGTCCTCTGGCAGTACCAAGCAGGAGAGGAGGAGATGGGCAGTGGTAGTGGTGTTTCCCAGCCTTCTGCTGCATCCCGAGGGATTCTCCCAGAGCTGTAGAGCCCATGGCATCCTGCTCCAGCATGTGCCACAGCAGATTTCTCTGCTGCCCTGGCGCTGTATCCCCTCCTCTGCCTGCACAGTAATGCTTCCTTAGGCTTGACTTTGAGCAACATGTTCTGCCCCAACAGGGTCTGATTTCTCTCCTCCTGTGCTGTTCCCTGAGGAGCAGCAGTGATCCTTTCTGCCTTCTGATCTCCACTTTGGACGCTGTTGTTCCCATGACTGTTTAAAAAAGATCCATTGCCTTGTGCAGATCAAACTGTCCCACGTGGTTACATGACCAAACAAAGCACAGGCTTTTATTTCAAGCTGGTTTTCAGGTCTGTGTTATTTTATCTCGTGCCAGCCATCTCAGGTATGATGTAGAGCAGATTGCCCCCAGCAGCCAATGTGTTTCTGCCTCGGCAGCAGACAGAGTGGCAGATGTAAACACAGGAACATTGCAGGCTTTCAAACACTAAGAACTCCTAAAGAATAGGCAGGTATGTGTATATAAATATATACAGTGCATTATATGAAAGGCTTTCAATATGTTTGGAGAGAGATCTGTAAATTCGTGAATTCATGTGTGTATACTTTTTATAAGTTTTTAAGTAATTGAAAAGCCTACTTTATATATATATATATATACAAATACATATCTGTATATTTATATATGCTGCTTCCTATTCTTGTAAGCATTTTTTTCAAAGGCTTCTTCTAGCCTTGTTCAGTGATTCTGCCTTCAGCTGCCACAAGGAGAAAGACTCCCAGTCTCGAGCAAAGCTAAATATTGATTTGAGTCAATCTGGGTGCACTTGGAGACATCACTAGTGTTCATGAATGCAGCATAATCACTGGTTGGAGTGGGGAAATTTCATCATAAAGGCCCCAAAAGGGAGGTTTATTATTGCTTTCTTCCAAATGCCTGAGTTTTATTAGCTTCAGTCATTCTTGGCAGGGCAGTGGAATGGGATTTTATAGTTAGCAAAGGAAAAGTAAACACAGTAATCATTTCACAGCCCTATGCCTGCCAAACCAAGATGGAAATTCCAGCCTTGGTGGGAAGCTGCTGCTTTGCTAACAGATAATAACAAATTCACTGTGGGCTTATTCTTGCTATGGGAGCTGAGACGTTCAGGTTTTTCTGTAATGCCCTGGTCTGGGGAAGCAGAGGTGCTTCATGGTTTTCTGTAGGAGCAGGCTGGGCAGAGCTTTGTGGTTTGAGCAACTCCCACAACCATTCACAGGTAGAAATGGTGTTTCTGCTCTGAGCCTTTGGGAACTGCTCTGTCCCATGCTCTTGTTGGTTTTTGGTTTTTCTGTGGTCAGTCTGGCTCTGATCACAGAGCTGGGTGATGCTGAAGGTGTGATACATTTGAGACACCCCGATGCACCCTGTGACCATCTCTAACTGCTGGATGGGGGGAGGGTTATTACAGCAAAAAACCTCTCCGTGGAAACCCAAAACTCTCACGTAAGATTTATGCTGTGTGTTTTCCTGGGCATGTTGAGGTGCAGGGCTTGGCTGCCAGCTGAGATCTGGAGCAGCACCTGCCTGTGTTTCCTGGTGCTGGGGGATGCTGTTTCCTCCCACCCTCCTGCCCCACGGGCTGGGATGGCTCTGGGAATGGCCGGCACTGTCCCCCCGCCACAGGATGCGACCTCCTGATGGAAAACCAGGCTGGGCAGGGGAGGAAATGGCTCCTCAAACAAGCAGCGAATGTCGAGGCAGCCCCTTCCACGTGTCTGCACAATTATTGGAACAATAAAGCATTGAGCGCAGCCGGCGGCCGGCCCTGACGGATGGTGCAGCTGACGGCTGCTGTGCACCACCCGTGCTCCTGTCAGCACACATCCTGCCAGGGTGCTGGTGGCAGCAGCTGGGGCTGTGTCCCACCCATGTCCCCTCCTGTGCGTGTCCCGAGGTGTGGGGGGTGTTTGGGATGGTCAGTGGATGTGCTCTGTGCGGCCTTGGGGGCTCTCAGGCTGCTGGTGGATTCCTCAGGCAGAGGTGTTGTCCCCGCTGTGTCCCTCATGGTTTTTACAGCTGAGAGGTATGTGATGTCCTGCTTCATCTACCTGAGAGCACAGGCAGAATGGAGCTGTCCATTAGGTGAGCCTGGAGACATTGGAGTGAGGAGGGGTGACGTGCAGGTGGCAGGTGAGCTCCTTGGGTTCAGTTGGCAGCAGTTACTTCAGTTTGGTGGCACAGTTGGAGCTGGAGCTGCTGGGATTGAACTGGGCTGTGGTGCTGGGACTCATCGTCCTGTGCTGGATTTGCTGTGAGTCTTGGGAGAGTTGTTGGTGACCTTGGCTTGGTGCAATGGCTCTTGCATGCAAGAGGAGGTCTGGCTTGTCCCACAACACACGTCAGCTGCTGTTCAAACCGTTTCAGATCTTGTTTGCATTTCCTTTTTCCATTGATCTCCTCCTCAGTAGGCAGCTCAGTCTGCGGGATTTGGGGAAAATAATTTTGGGTGATGGTTGTGAAGGAGGGAGGGAGTGTGAGCTGCCTTTAAGTGTATCTCACTTGCAGCAGTAGCGGTTAAATAGAGCTGTC
Source organism: Illadopsis cleaveri (assembly GCA_013399915.1). Taxonomy (NCBI): domain Eukaryota; kingdom Metazoa; phylum Chordata; class Aves; order Passeriformes; family Timaliidae; genus Illadopsis; species Illadopsis cleaveri. Next base: position 155,282 of record VXBB01010714.1, read on the forward strand.
TTCAATCATTCCCTTCCCTCCCCTCTAAATCTGATTCCCCTTCAAGCCAACTTCCCAATATTGATGTTGTGTGCCATCCTGATTAACTCCCAGACAAATCCCTGCTTCCCAGGGCTGCCGAGTGCTGCCCTGTGTGTATCCCGCTGGGTTGTGTGTGGCTGAGGAGTCCCTGCTCCTCCTCGGCCTCCTGCCTCCTCCCTGGCAGTAGGAGGAAATTTAAATGTTTCTGAAGAGCAACATTTCAATTTCAAAAGCTGTTCGTTCAAGTGCGTCTGGAGTGGGATTTCTCTCCCCCACTCCTCTCTGAATGGGAGCTTTAGAAGTCTCATTTCCTCTGCTTGATAACACCAGGCTGAGAAGGGCTTTTGTCTTTTCATTTCCCCTCAATTTTTTATTTTTAAATCAGTGAGGTTTGGAGAAGCTGCCGTGGTGGATTTTCCCTCCCCCCCTCCTCGTCTTTGTTCATGTGCTGGAGGATGCACCTGGCATCGCCCAGTGAATGAGCTGGAGCTTCCTGGGGCACAGCCCACCTGGGAGCACCCTGCCAGCCGCTCCTGGAAGCAGAGGAGGAGGAGGTTTGCTGGCATGGCTGTGCCGTGGAGCTCCTGGAAGCCGAGGAGGAGGAGGAGTTTGCTGGTCCGTCCCTGCTGTGTGCTGCCCTTCCCGGCCATCCAAAGGGGACTCTGGTGTCCCAGCACCCCAGGGCAGCGTTGGCTGTGTTGGTGCTGAGCCTGGCTCAGGATCCAGCCCCTCGTTTCCAACACATGACGCTGCAATGGCTCCAGTCCTGCTGACTGGTTGCCCGCCTGCTTTTTTGGCTGACGCAGCTTTTCCAAAAATTATATATTTTTGACGGGATGCTCAGTGGAGAGCAGATGTAAGAGGATGTAGTGCCCAGCTCCTGCTTCTGCAGGACTGATGGGTGTGGATGTAGGCACTGTCCCAGCAGTGCAATGGCATTTGTGCTGTTCACTGGAGTATTACACTGGTATAAAAAGGGATTTTTTTTTTTTTCCTGCAGAAGCCTTTTTTACAACATTCGAACTTGCTTTTCACATGGCAGCTAGGCCTGGAGGGCTTTCTACCTGCTTGAGGGACAGCTGGGATTTGGCAGCGACTATTCCAGCATCTTCTGTCAGAGGGAATTTACCTGCTGGGATTAATATGGACCTTGATGCTTCATCCCTGCGTGGCTGACATGCTGGAAAGACCCAGAACTTGCTTTACTGTGTGTGGTAATTGAAAAAGGATGAGTGGTATTGCAAAAAAAAAAAAGAAAAAGAAAAAAAGAAAAAAGAAAAAAAAGGAGGCTAAAGCTTTCAAAGGCATGGAGTGAGTGCTCCATTCCCCTGAGGTTTGTTGGGTTCGGTGACAAGGTGTTTCCTAGGCTGCTGCAGGAGGTTTAGGGGTTGTGCCTGCACCCCCAGGTAGGGGACCCTCCCTGCCTCCCTAAAGAAACTCCTTGAGCAGCAGGCACAAGTAGAAATGCAAAAACAGGCTCTGGTGATGATTCAGAGATTCCTGTGAAAGCTGCCCCAAATCGGCTGACCCCAGGGAATGCAAGGGAGGTCTGAGCCCCAGCGAGGAGGAGCCAGGCTCTGCCGTGAGCTCCCCATTACCTTTAAAATGTGGTTCTGCAGCCGGGGGTGACCCCGCTGCCTGGCTGAGTGCCAAATTGGCCAATTAAAAATTTCCCTCCCTGCCTTGGCAGGTCATGTAATCGGAGGCGTTTTTCGCAGTTCGGTCCTTTTTTAAGAGGCTTCAAACATGGGCTCGCGTGTGCAGTGTCAGCACGGGTGGCTGCTGGCTGAACAAATTACTGAAAGAGCATTAAAGTTGCAGATGAAGCAGTGGAAGAGCTTGCTGCTCTGTGGGTTACTCTGATAACCTTAACCAAACTCCCCTTGTTTGCTGGAAGCAGCAGGAGCCTGTCTTTGCTGTTCCCCGTGCCTGGGACAGGCTCTGTTTTGTGCTGAGAATGTCTCTGGCTGCACTGCTCCATCCTTATCATCTGCTGGGTGGTCTCAGGCTTTCTTTACCTGCCCAAACCATGCATTTATTCACAGCTCTTTTGGGGGACTTGCTGTTGGCCTGGAATGCTCCACACGTGCCAGCATGGTCCTTCCATCTCAGCTTTTTCCTTCCCTTTCCTGCAGCTTCCCAGAACCACTCTGCTTCCTGCTCAGTTCCAAGTCATTCCCCTAAGGCAAGCACCAAGATGAGATTTTTATTAATTTTTTTTTTTGCCTTTGGCTTGGACACTTTTTCAGTGTTAACAAAAGGCAAATTACTGGCAGAGAGTCTTACCAGATGTATCAACTGTACTGAAGATGCTCAAAGAAAAAGTTCCCAGAATCTTTCTGAATGTTGCAGAAAGGCATATTTTCTTGTAAACTTGTTCTTGGAAGTGACAGAGTTGTTTTGGATGAAATTCCTTGTTTAGGAAAAAAAAAAAAGAAAAAAGACTGAAAATGCCTGAAGCCGATTTTCAGCACGGAAAATTTCAGTCCAGACAGTTACTGTTCGAAGAAACTTAAGGTCAGCTGAAAATCCAGGAATGCAGAATAGGCAGTGCTGGGGAGTTCTTAATGAGAGGTGGAGCAATTAGCTCCTCGTGGTAATGAGTAGATGGGTAGGTGAGAATTCATCACTCCTCTAAGTCAGTGGGGAACGTTGGCATTCGGTGCAATTATTATCCACTAATGGGGAAGCGCAGGCAGGGAATGGAAGGCACCGCATCCATTTGTCGGGTAATGCCTTCGGCGGCTGTGGGAGTTTGCCTGAGTAAGGTTTTCCCGATTTGACCCGTTATTTTAGGCTGCCTCTGAGTCCGTGTTTGGTGGTGCTGCTGCTGTAGAATTCTGCAGTCCTGAGACCTAGAGGCAGCGTCTGTTCACTGTAACACCACGGAACGGCTCTTTAGAGCACAAGCAAGTTTTGTGAGACCAGATACAAGAATTTGGTTACTGCATTTAACTGAGGCTCTGCTGGCGAGGTTTTACCACCCTCGTAAATCTGCCGGGGAGGGGAGGCAGGGAGGGAGTGCTGGAGATCCGGTACTGGTTTTGCAATTAAATTGCTTCAAGCTGTTGAAACATTGGGGAAGTTTTTTGACCTACTTTCGTGCAAGCTTTAGAAATTGTTGGGATGTTTTCTGCACTGTCTGCGTGGAATTCAGCTGGATTACGGGGGAAAGGAATTTCGTGGGCCTGCTCGTAAAGTCAGATTTATTTAAAGAAAAGAAATTAAATTTAAAAAAAACAAACAACCAAGTTTTGTCTTCAGACATGTCCTTGGTCTCCAACTTCATGAATTTCCATTAGAGCACGTAGTGGGATGCACCCAGTGAAAGCAATCCCTGTTTTGCACTTGCTATGGAGAGTGGGGACAGAGGAAGGAGGTGGATGGTGCCTTGGTCCCACACCTGGCATCCCTTGGGAGTACTGGTTGGCCTTGCAGGGGAACACCCATGTGCTCCTGGCTGCTGAACAGCACTCCAGGTGCTCCCCAGAGCACACCCACGCCTCCATCCCGCTTCAGCAGCCCTTGGAACACGTGGGGACGCAGCCCAGCATGAGCCCAGCAGTATTTAGGAATTAAAACCTCCTTTGGAGGGCCAGGCTGCAGAAAGAGCCGTTAGCACAGCAGATGGCCATGAACAAAAGAATTGCAGTAACTCGATGTACTTTTCACTGCTCGGACTCCCTGACTTTCTGTACTCGTGCATCTCCCTGGGGAAACAAGACATTAGTTTTCAGCTCCATAACTCTTTCCCTCTGTCAGTGCTGTCATGCCAGGGCTTAAGATATGTCAGAATGTGTTGGACGCTTTTCCAATTAAAAAAACCAAGTCCTTTAGTCTGTATTTGGCTCACTTAGGAGTTTTATGTGCATGTTTTTACCTGGTGGAGGAGTGGGGTGTTGCTTTCCTTGTCGGTTCTCATCCCAGGGAGTGTGAGAAGCCCTTGAGGGCTCAGTGTGTGCTCAGAGTTCACACTGCTGCTCATCCCTGGGCTCCTGGACAGGGAGGATGAGCTGCTGGCTCTGCACTATGGCACAGCCCCACATGGATGGGGTTTGGGAGGGATGTTGGCTGGTGGAGTGTTAGAATGTTCACTGGCTCAGTGCTGCTGTGAGAGGCTCAGGTGGTGGAGGCATTCCCACAAGGAGATATCCTGATCACAAGTTCTTAGGAAGTTTTTTTGGGAATTAATTTGAGCACAAATTGAGTGACCACAGCCTATCCTGCCTGCTTTGGTAATCTTCTCCATCCCATGAGGACATGAGATGTGTGAGTGGGCAAGAGTTGAAGGTAACACCTCTTAATCCCTCCTGGTGCTCCAGCAGGAAACGCTGCTGCTGGCTGATAATTAGAAAGTGAGCAGACTGTGGAAGAGATGATGTTGGCATCCCTAAATCTCTGTCCTGGGCTTGGGGGAACATCACTAATGATCTGGATTAGAGAGGCAGAGAGAGACCCAGGCTCACTGAGGATGGTATGTAGGGCAAACACCGTGTGCTGTGCTGTGCTGGAGATCCCGAGGCTCTGTTCCCTTGGGACACTTCGATGGGCTGTGGAAGTTTGGGAGCCCCACTGCAGAGTTTTTATACAGTCAAGGGATCAGCAAGGTCAAAATGCACTTTGCAGTGAGAGGTAGGTGTAGATAGAGTGGAGCTACGGATCTGCTGTCTCCTGAGGGTGGGAAGCTGCTGAGAAAAATGGCCCTTCAGGAAGGCTGGGCTGCATCCAGCTGTAGGTGCTGAGCTGAAGTGGGGCACAGATGCCCTTTTAAATCCCTCCAGCTCACATGATTGCTCTGTGCGTATCACAACCTGGGTCAGTAATGCAAAACAGGCAGGTGGAGATGGGCTGGTGCAGGTTCCAGTGTATCCTGGGACCATGCTTGGGGTTCCCAATGTGATTTTTTTTCATGTGGACCAAATGTTGGTGTGTCTGACAGCAGCGACATCAAATTTACCTGGAGACTTATTTGCTTCAATGCATCAATAAGCAGTTGGCTTATTCTTTTCCTTCCTCTCTTTCTTGCATGTTTTTGAAGTCACTGCTTAATAGCAAATAGCAGGCTTGATCCATTAGCTCATTAGCTGTGTTGGGAATTTTCATTCCTGAGCATGTAGAAGAAAGCCACCCCAAAGTCTGGCCTTGCTCTTTGACAACCTCCTCAGTGATAATTGTTTTCTTCTGTGCCAGCACCTCCTCTTGCTGCAGGGAGGTTTGTGCAGCCTCTGCCCCCCTCACACCCACCCTTGTTATCATATAAATCACAAAACAAGGCCAGGGATAAACAGGAGCTGCAGTAGCTGTTAGCCATGTGTAAAAACAAATCACATGGAAACAGTATAATTACTGAGAAAATATCAACTTGAGTAATGCAGTAATTGTTTCCTTCCCTCCAGCAGATTTATTCCACCTCTCGCGGCTCTTGCTGGTTTGGAAGTCTGTGACTTCACGTTAATAAGAAGAATTTCACATTTCACACTGCACTTGCTCTGGGTATGACACTATCTAGAGCAGGGGAATATATTTTGAGGGTTTCTTGAGAGCTGTAGGAAGCAGAGCACTATCTCTGACCATTGGGGTATTTCCCATGCTCTGAGTGGACTCTGGTCTTTGCAAACCTCTTTTTAACCCACTTTTGTGATTTATAAGGGTTTCTTTATGCCTTCCATAAATCAGTGAGCTCTGCTTTTTGGATGTCAGCAGTACACAGACAAGATTTTTTTTTCCTTTAGTTTTGGTTTTTCCTTGTTTTTGCTGCTTGTCTTTTTGTTGATTTAGAGAGGTGCTTGTGACATGACAGTGCCCAGTATGTGAGGTCCAAGGACACGTTGCCTCTCTCTATTGCTGTAATCATCTCCTAATACCAGATGATGATGATGTTTCTGCTGTGACTTGCAGCTGTTTCCCTTACTCAGCTTTGCTGCTCTTTTGCTTCAGATTCCGCAAGGTAAAAAGATAAAAATGCGTCAGGAACCAGGTTTCCAAGGTGTTTTATGCCAAGTAGGAGTTTAAAGATGCCCTGTCCTGCATATTGGCAGACATGAGAAAGGATCATTTGTTTCATGTGCACAGTGGGGAGCCTTTCTCTCCTGCACTTTTGGCAGGTAGCTTCCTTTCCTTTAGAAAAACCTACCCACCTACAAGCCACTGCCACTTCCCCTTCCTGTGCCTTAATCTGAACAAGATTTCATGAACGCCTAATTTATCTTTTGCTTCTTGTGGTTGTCCTGCTCCTCTTGACTTGAAAAAAAACCCAAAACCACAAAAAACCCCAGTTGTGGAGAACACAAAGACTTCCCACTGCAGCAGACTGACCATTTTTGATGTCTAATGCTGGGAAAGTAAAACAAGATGAGCTCTTCTCTTGAGGCTTCTCCAGAAAGCTCTCCTCTTCTTCTAGTTCCTCTTCTGAATGGATGCTGGGTGCAACCAGCTTAGCCTTTCCGGTGCCTTTGTGCTCCTGGGGTTGGACAGTGACAGAGGGGTTTTGGGGTGCTGCTTGGCTTTCTGTCCCTTGATGGCAGCAGTGGGAAGGGCGTTGGTGGCTCCAGGCTGCACCCAGCAGGGACAGGGTGGAGGTGTCACAGCAGGTGCTGTTGAGATGCTGAGCAGTACCCGGTGGTATCTGCACTCCCACCACGTTCAGCATGAGCTGCAGCACGTCTGGTGAGTAACCCAGAGCCATCATCCACGAGCCTGGCTGGATGGGGGAGCACAGAGGGGTCCACAAGCCACCATCCAACTGCACCATGGCAGGAGCACCAGCCTGGGCAGAGGGTCAGCCTTGGGCTTTCACAGGTGTCAGCACGGAGAGGAGGGTGCTCAGCACCAGCTGGTGCAGAACAATGTTGGCTTTCTTCAGGGCTGTTGTAGTGAAGGTGGCAAAGTTGTGTGAACTTCTTCCCTGTTTGCCTCCCCCCATCCCTCCCTCCCCTCGGCAGCAGCTGCAGTGTGCTGGCTGCCCGGCCTGGCAGTGGTTTAGGATTACAAACAGAGCCACCGCTCCTCTCCTCCCCCTCCAGGAAAAGAAATCCATCCACTCACTAAGCAAATGAATGGATAAACTTTTAATTAAGGTGCTGGGTGGCTGCCAGAGGGGAGTGTCCTGGGTCAGGGTAGGCTGGTGGTGTGCCGTGATCCCATCTGTGTGGCTACAGCTGCTTCATCCCAGGTGTGTTCATCCGTGGTGGGCAGGCTCATCCAGGCATGCAGCCTGTGTTGGCAGAAATGGGTTCCTTTGCTTGGAGTTGCAGAGGGGAAGGGTGGGGTGCAGGAGAGGCAGCGTGGCTGCAGGATGCTCCTGGAGTACCAGCTAGTTGGGCTCAGCAAAGTCGTTGCACTGCTGGGTTGTTGCAAAGCTGAATGTTTAGATGTGTTTTCCCTCAGCCCGGGGCCATTAGAGCTGCTCCCTGTCACGGAGAGTTTGCTGATCTCTCCAGTCTCTGACTTGAAGGGTCTTGTTGAGCTGAGAGCCTCTTTACCTGGAATTTGAAAAACGTCAGTTCGGTCTATTTTTATCTTGACTCACCTATCCCCTTTTTCTCCATATTTGGATGGATGCATTCAACATCCAACACTCGGAGTATCCACAGGGTTCAGGAAGAGGTGGAGGAAGACTGCCATGAAGGAGCTGGGGAGGCCTCTTCCCTCCCAGGGGCTGTCCTCCTAGCCCCTTCTCCTTCATGCTGCTCCTGTCTGTGTGGCACTATCTGAGGAGGGCGTGACTGTGGTGTCCCATTTTTGCAGAGAAGATGTAGCCTTGAGCCCTCTGAAGGGACAGTGGTGCTGGGAGCTCCTGAATATGGATGAGTTTATCAATCCTATGAGAACATGAGCAGCACTCAAGGTGGTGCGAGCCTCTGAGGCTTTGTCAGGAGGAAGAGCTGCTGTCGTGTCCCTGGGAGAATAACCTGGTTCTCTTTGGAGATGCTGGAGGTTGTGGAGCACTGTGGGGATATGATCTGACAGCTGGTGCTCCCTAGTCTAGCAGGTTTCTTTTTTGAGGGTTTTGTGTATCTCAGAAGGCTGGGAATGGGCCAGGGAGCTGTGGGAGGATGAGAGAAGGATCCAGAGTCTCCTGGGAGAGAGATGATCTGGCTGTTTTACCCTTGCCAGGATCGTGGCCTGCCTGGCAAACTGGAGCCCGTGTCTCCCGTGAGCCCCGCGCACGCTGAGGCCGAGCTGGACCTGCTGCCCGCCCGGCTCTCCAAGGAGGAGCTCATCCAGAACATGGACCGCGTGGACCGCGAGATCACCATGGTGGAGCAGCAGATCTCCAAGCTGAAGAAGAAGCAGGTAAGAGGTTGTGGTCTGGAGGGGAACACGTTGTCCTTGCTTCTGCATGCTGCCACAGGCCCTGTCCTTGTCCCTGCGTGGCCGCAGAGGGGAAGTGGCATTGCCAGTGCACCAGGATCATCTGTGTCCCTGCTCCCTGTTGTGACATGCTGTGCCTGCAGTCTGGAGCTGGTAGTCACAAGGTGAAGGAGGGAGCTTTGGAAACCCAGCTTGTAGCTCTTTGCGTGTCAGAGAACCTTAAAGAGAGAAAAATGTGTCCCCAGTGCCTTGGCAGTGGATATGCAAGTGGTGAGCAGCAGAGCTGGAAGCACAGCCTGGATTGTCCGAGTCATCTGTACAGCCCAGCGTAGCACAAGGTCTTTTCTTTCTCCTTTCCAGCAATTGTCTCTCCCCAGTGCTGTTGTTGCTGCCAGTATTCAGTACTGGGATGTTTAAAACATTGCTGCAATGACCAAATGACCCTTCCAGTGCATCCAGTCCCCTTTCTCTGGGGCTTTCCAGCTTTGCAGTCTTGAGCAGCATCTGATCCTGCTCCAGGCAGGGCTGTGCTTGAGCAGGGATTTGAATCTGATCTTCCTGGCTACAGCTTTACCCTGCACAGGAGCACTTCCCAGTAAAAGGATAACCCACTTGGTGTTGGCCTGTGCATAATTACCATAAAGCCATTAAGAGATTAATATGACAAAATCTTCAGGGACATCCGTGAAAAAACCCACAGACTTAAGGGCTTTCACTTCTTAAAGCAAATCACTTCTCTGCCTCTTTTTTTCTAGTTGCTTTATTTTCTTTGCTTGGGATGAGTTTCTGAACTCCCTGATGGCTGCTAATCCCAAACTACCCAAGAGGAATGACCTTTCCCAAGAGGTTGTAGCTACAATAGGAATTTGGGAATGGAGCAAAACCTCTACTTGGGCTGTTTGTTGAAGCTCCTTAGAATGAGGATGTGCTTGCTCTTCCCCATCAGATCTATATTTTTCCATACCAAGCACAGTTCCTTTCTGTCCTGCAAGACAAAGCAGGAATATTTTCATTTTGTTTTCAAACAATATGGCTTAATTAATGTGAAGGATCTTTTTTTTTTTTTTTGCATGTGTTGCTTCATATCTGCAGAGGTTTTTGAGTGCTTAAGGAGAGGAAGCCAAGAGTGGGCAGAAGCAGCTGTGCTGGGGGTGTGAGGCAGCAGCCCTGTGTGCCAGCTCACGGGGCCCAGAGGAACATCTGGAGTGATGGAAACCACAGAGGTTCCTCTTGCTGGTTTTGGTGGGAGCTGGGTGAAGGCAGCCCTTCCCTTCTCCCTTGTAGGAAGCTCAGACAAAATGCTGGTGTCCTCTCCCACCTGCCAGTCTGGCTGCTGGTCCATGTCTTTTTACTCACATTTGAGGAAAGAAAAGCGAATCATGGTCATTTCCTGCTCTGGAAAAAGGCTTCCTGAGCGGGATATGTACCTGGCAGGGCAGGGCAGGTCCCTGTCATGGCAGGTGGGAGGACTGACAACTCCAATGATCCACTGCCTGAGTTTTCAGGGATGCTGAGGAGCTGCTGCTGATGCTGACAGGAGCAGCAGATGTTCCTCGCTGTTAAAGTCAACTGTCCTTCCGTAAGGAAATGGAGTTTTTATTGTTGGCTGCTCAGTTGTTTTATTTCTTCCCTATGAACAAATTTTCTGATTCTTCTTGCCCACAAAAATGCTCTGTTAAATGGAAAAGAAGGTGAAAGTGACTGTTAGCCGTAAAAGTGTCCCTTCCTTTCCTTTTATCCTATTTTCTTTTTCTTTTTTGGCACATGGTGGCAAAGTCATATGGTAGCAAAACTGACCCCTCCTCACTATGGCCTCCTTCCCCCTCTGGCTGAAGCCATCCCCCTCCCAGTGCTCCAACAGAGCTAGCACATCTGGGAAGAAGTGTTTTTGGAGCAGGGGGTCCTGTCTGAGATGCTCCAGGAACGTTTTGTGCATCTGAGCTGTCAGTGCAGGAGCACGAGTGAGGGAAAGCAATGAGCCTGGAACAGATACTGCTCCTGCAGGAACGTCAGTGGAGCAGAGGAGAAATGGTATGCAGCCAGAATATCCTAATGCTTTTCCCCTCTGTCTTTGGGAGGCCTTCTCAGGGTAATTAAATACACTTGTATGGAAAAGCTGTGCAAAAAAAAAAAAAAAAAAAAAAAAAAAAAAAAAACCC